>RJWJ010015895.1:0-35417 GCA_004363605.1 Indri indri
ACAGCAACCTCAAACTCCTGGGCTCAAGCAATCCTTCTGCCTCAGCCTCCCGAGTAGCTGGGACTACAGGCATGCGCCACCATGCCCGGCTAATTTTTTCTATATATTTTTAGTTGTCCAATTAATTTCTTTCTATTTTTAGTAGAGATGGGGTCTCGCTCTTGCTCAGGCTGGTTTCGAACTCCTGAGCTCAAACAATCCTCCTGCCTCGGCCTCCCAGAGTGCTAGGATTACAGGCGTGAGCCACCGCGCCCGGCCCATGTGTTCTTTCTATATGTCATTTCAGCTTCACCTTTCACCACCACCAGCATGTGGTGGTTCCCAGTCCAGATTCATAAATGAGACATTGATCTGGATAATGGGCATCGTTTCTGTTTGGGAAGAACTTTGTGTGCCAGGACACTCAGTGGTTGCTGATCTGCTAATGGGCTGACCGCCCTGGATTCAGGAGCGCACTTTAGTCCAGTCAGCTGTCGTTGGGATGGGAAGATAATAATCATGTCATTCCTTTATTTAGGGGTTGAGAGGTGAGCTAGGAGGTATGCTTATTTCTCCCTTTGTTCCTGCTCTTCCCTTCACCTGTAACACCCTGTTTTTCCCACCTAATGTCTGCCATCCCCAGCTCCGGTCCTCCCTCTACCTTCCACAAAGCTCATCTGGAGCTACTTCATCTCATTCTGTTTCCTTTCTTTGAGGTTCTAGGTCACAGATAGAGTTTAATGCTGTATTATATTCTCTTGTATCACTGGCTGTTTTACGCAGGTGCAATTTTTTCTGGGATAAATTCCTTCTGATATTCTCTATCCCTGTCACACTTTACATACTACTGGACATGGATATCATTCAACAGATATTTACTAAGCACTGTTAGTGGCATATTAGAATAAGTAATATTCTTTTACCACAAATACTAAGAATAAGTTTCTATATATCAAAATAATTAACCTGTACCATTTTTGTTCCACAAATTTAAGCAGTAGTCAAATAAGAATTAATAGGCATTATTTAAGGAGCCACTTATGTTCACGATGGTAAGATTTGATCTAAAATTGCTATTTAGAAGAGCCATATGGATTATAACTTTTTATCTTAATTAACATGGATTTAGGCATAAATCAGTTTTCAGCAAGAAAAGAGATTCAGCACAGAATAAGTACAATGAATAAATATTTTGATCCTAGTCAAAAATATAAACAAGGAAAAGATGAGATGTGTCAGGCTGCTGTAACAAATACCATAGACTGGGTGCCTTATAAACAAAGGGAATTTCTGACAGTTCTGAATGATGGAAGTCTGAGATCGGGGTGCCAGCATGGTTGGATTCTGGTGAGGGCCCTCTTCCTGGCTATAGACAGCTGATTTCTTACTCTACTCTCACAGAGCAGAAAGAGGGCGAGAAAGTTCTCATGGGTCTCTTTTATAGGAGCACGAATCCCATTCATGAGGGCTTTACTCTTATGACCTAATCACCTTCCAAAGGCCCCACCTCCTAATTGTATCACATTGGGGGTTTTAAGATTTCATCATACGAATTTTGGGGAGACACATTTAATTCATAATGGAATTCTATAAGCCAAGGATATATATACTGTTTCTCCTGAGTGATTAGTATGGACTACATACAGTTAGCTCTGCTTAAATTAATGGGTTATTTAGAATTAAATGAGAAGATGTGCATGTCAGTAGTTTGAAGACTGAATAATTCTAACATACCATTTGTGTGTTGGCTGTCATTTCAAGCTACAGAATCTTTCACGTGAACTGAATTTGTCATCTTTATGCATTGTACCTGACTCATTGTTGGCAGTCCCTCAGTGTTAAGTGAATAAATGGGGATGGTTGAGTGGTAGGAATGAGAGTACACTTGGTGGAATATGTGTTTGTCACTCTTGTGAGATTGAGGCTTAATTTCTTGCATCTTTCATGTTTATGTTGCAGTTACTAATTAAGTATCTGTGAATTGCAAGTACCCTAATGCTGTACCTTATACTATATATGATTCCCATAATTAAGGGATCTAAAAGTTGAGATCAAAATATTTACTTAAAGTTCTTGTCTATGAATGGTTCTGTTAGTGATGTGCTTACAACATAAGGTCATTAGGATTTACTTTTTAAGAGTATTTGGTACAATTTATTGCTGGTACATATTTAGATAACTTGGGGTGAACGATCACTTCCAGAACCTTGACTATAAATATTCCTAGTAAAGCCAAACTAAGATGCCTGTTACTGCTGCTTTTCACCGGTTTTAGAAGTTCTCATAAATGTCATAGAATAAAAAAAGAAAACAGTTACTGTAAATACCTCTTATAATAATATAAATGGGGGATGGACAGTTAGCCTTCACGCATTAAGACTTCAGGGCACAAGCACTATGACAGTAGAAGTCTTGGTCTCTTTTGTTCACTTTTGCATCCTAAGCACTTAAATAGTGCCTGGCATGCAATATTGAGTTGACATGCAATAAGTATTTATTGAAGGAATGAGTAATGGAGATTCTGTGTTTTTTTGTATTTTCTAGCTTAGACTCGCAATTGAAAAGCTGCCAGAGTTAATAAGAGTTTGGCAAGGCTGAAGTAGAATTGATAGAACGTGTCTAGCTTTTGCCTTGGGATGAACTCTCCAGCCACTAGTTTCTTTGTAACATATGATTCCTGCAAATACCAGTCTGTGGGGTTAAATCTATATTCACTTAGGTTGTGAAAGCCCTTTTACTTATTTTCTAATCTATTTTATTGCCTTTTTTCTTTGCAGTTCTAATTGTGGAGTGGTAAACATATACAATCAAGATTCTTGTCTCCAAGAAACAAACCCAAAGCCAATAAAAGCTGTAATGAACTTGGTTACAGGTGTTACTTCTCTGACATTCAATCCTACTACAGAAATCTTGGCAATTGCTTCAGAAAAAACAAAAGAAGCAATCAGATTGGTAATATGTTTTTACCCTTTTATCATTGATAAGTTTAAATCTTAAGTTGAAAACATGGAAAGGTAACAGGAGAGTGCTGGATTAGTTCTAAAAGAGTGGCTTTTGATGTAGAAATTACCAGTGTTACAGGTTTTAGATATAATTGTTGAAGTGATCCATAGTAGCCACCAAGTTTGTATTATGTCAGCTCTTTTGGGAGAGCTGTGCTGTCCATACTTAGCATTTCTTAAATGGTGGTCCTCATTTTCAGAGGTTTTTTCCACTGTATATACGAAGGTATGTATGTAAGGCAAACACTTTATTCCTCTAAAGTTTTCTTTCCTCATCTACCTTTTTTTTTGTTATGAGACAGAGTCTCTGTCACCCTGGCTAGAGTGCAGTGATGTCGTCATAGCTCATAGCAACCTCAAACTCCTGGGTTCAAGTGAGCCTCCTGCCTCAGCCTCCCTAGTAGTTGGGACTACAGGCGTGTGCCACCACACCTGGCTAATTTTTCTATTTTTAGTAGAGACAGGGTCTTGCTCTTGCTCAGGCTGGTCTCGAACTTCTGACCTCAAGCGATCCTCCCACCTTGGCCTCCCAGAGTGCCAGGATTACAGGTGTGAGCTACTGCATCCGGCCTCATCTACTTTTTTAAGGCCTGTTGTGTTAATAGAAGGGTGGCAATTCTTAGATTTTGGAAATAAATTGTGTAAAAATATTGCAAATTAAAATAGCTAGATAGTACTTGAGAATATACCTCTGTGTTAGGAGTCCCCAGGACTGCCTCCAGGTTTAGTGACTTACTAGATAGGACTTACAGGATTCACATGGTCATACTCATGGATAAGATTTATTACAGCAAAAGGATACAAAGCAAAATCAGCAGAGGGCAAAGGTGCATGGGGCAAAGTCTGAAGGAAACCAAGCAAAAGCCCTAAGAGTCCTCTCCCAGTGGAGTCACACAGGACATGTTTAATTCTTCTAGCAATGAGTTGTGACAACATGTGTTAAGTGTTTTCTACCTGGGAGGCTTATTAGAGACTCAGTGCCCAAAGTTGTTATTGTAGGCACCCTCTGCCTAACTAATGTTCCAAAATCGTAGAGTCCCAGAAGTAAAGCCAGGTGTTAAGCATAAACTGCATTATTTGTTCAAGTGGATTAGGCACCGGGAGTCATCCTTATCATTTGGGGAAAGTTTCATGCCATTGTAAGGAACGATTTCCTAGTCAAGTTCCCAGATACCATCCAAGGGCCACCCTTGCAAGCAGGCCTTTCTAAGGATAACAGCCTCAGGCCTGTGTTAACTCTTTTCTGCCCAACCTCAGAGCTCAGATTAAATGTCACCCCATCTCTGTGAAGTTTTCTACCCTTCAGGCAGAAGCAGTTTTCTCATTCATTTAACAGTTATTTGCTCTGGGCACCAGGTATGCAGATGACATAGAACTTTGAATAGCAGTATTGCATTGTGCTTTTGTTATGTGTATACTACCAGATTGTACCCATTTTACAAAGTCTGTTATTTTTATCTTGCTTACTTGGCAAAAAGCCTTGCATACTCCATCAACTTTATATTGCTGTCTATAGTTTATAAAGATTTACAAAGAATTTTACAAAAAGATTTGAGCCATGTAACAGTTCTGCAGAGGATTAACTTACCCAAAGTCTATAGTTAATAAAGGGCAGAATTATGATTCTAGATTCCATATTCTTTCTAGCAATTCAGTGGTTTTCCAACAGAGTTGTGCAAAGCCCTGGAATCTGCACAGGACTTTATATGGCAAATAGGGCAAGGAGGAGGCCAAGCTTCTCCCTGTATCATATAGAGCAGCATCACTGTTATCTGTGGTATGTGTTGAGATGATATGATTTTCTTAAGAAGGGGTTCTGCTGGAAAAAGTTTGAAAAATAAAGCATTGCATTTTATGGCCTCTCTGTTGAATGAATCATTTGATAAATGAGAAGGTTCTAATTCAGGTCAGCTTTAAAATCCCTTCTCCTCTAATGGGAGTGGTGTACTAGTACATATTAACCTTTTATCATTTTAATGGTAGTAAATTGTTTTAGAAAACTATGGGATCTCTCTCCTCTTGACATAATATATTCCACAAGATGTATAATAGTTAGTTCTGCATAGTTTGCTTCAGTGATCATGACAGCATTTATGCTTTTTTATTGTGGCAAAATCACACAAGGAATTCATTAGTAACAGCCAAATCACAATTTTTAAATGCTAGTCAACCATCATCTCTAATGGAAAGAAGCCAGGCATAGCAGCTTCAGAATGCCTCAGTGAAACAATGAGACGCAGTCGGTTATAATGATCCGAACAGTTTTGTTATCCCAGTACAAAGCAATGAATATAAATCTAAGCTGTTGCACCTGTAAGAGACCCAGAAGTCAAATCGTTATTATATCTATAATTTTGGATGTAGTAGAAAGTCATAGAACTTCTTATCCATTAGATCAAGGATGAGTGAGGTTTTACTTGTTGAATTTTGCTATCTGGACCCTTAACTATCATGACAGAAATAGTGTCAGAGATAAAAGGAACTTTTTGAGTTAAATAAGTTGGGTCTTTATGGGGCTTTTTTAAAATTAAGAGTTCAATTATAGCTGTCAGTACAGAGGCCATAAAGAGAGGTCAGAGTACAGCATAGGTCTAACCAGGCAGGATCATAGGTCTGAGGGAGGATGTGCTAATCGGTAGAAATTACACTGGGGAGCTTTGCAGATAGATGCTATTGACTCTCTTAGGAGGGCATCGTAAACATTGACTCCCCTGCCTCTGATATTCCAACTCAATAGAAGACAGCAAGTTTAAAAATAAAAATAAGTTGTCAATAAGTTGGCATTTATCTTCCACCAGAAGGAACACACTGGCTCGTGTGAATGCATGGCCACTGTGTGTGGTTTTGTAAGTTATTTGTTGCACGAGGGTCCCGTGTCTAGGGGGACACCATTTATGTCAAAGACTTTGTAAATGTGTGTATTTACCACAATATTTCTGGTACTGTGTGCTTTTTATTTAGCTACAAAAATAAGCAGCTACCTTCTGGTAAAAGTGGTCTTAAAAAATTGCTATGTGTCTTGTGCTCCAGTTTTTGTCCTAGTAAGCAATTGATTTAATTATTAATTTAAAGTTACACGAATCCAAATTAGGAGACCTTTTTCCCCCAGCTTTGGTTGGAAATAGAAAGGTAGGTGGTTTAATATAATTGTCTTTAAGAAGTTATTCAGATAGAAAGGTTGGTTTTGGTGTGTTTTGATTGGAGGAGTTAGAAAACCAGCTCCCCAAACTTCAGAGTCATGCCAAGAAAGCTGATGAGTTAGTATCTGAGGAATTGTTTCAGAGTATGAGGGTGAATAAGGTAGGAACAAAAGTCAGGCATAGAATAGCAGATGTTTTTGTCTTGATGTTCTGCTTCCCTGATGTTTTAGATACCTGTCCATAGTTGATGCAGGCTTGGAGGGTGCAAACTTACAATAACCTAAGCAAAATACAATTAAGAAGCCAAGGCAGTTATCAGACATACATGTAATTTCTGCATTCCCAAACAGAGTATAAATAGATTTTGTAATATATATATTGTAGCTTCTCTCCATAAAATGGGAGTCTACTTTATTAAGTGCTTTAAACTATGTGTGTATGTGTATGTGTATGTGTGTGTATACACACACATATACTTGAAGTAATTTCTCAAGGAATCTGTATGGAGAGCAGTGTTTAAGAACTTCAAAAGTTAAGATCAAATGGGGGTACTGCCAGTGTCTTAGCTTTAGTGAGTCAAGACCACTTCTTATCAGCACACCGATGCCATGTGTACAGGCAGTAGAACCTGCCTTTTGGCAGAATTCAGAATAATTGAACATGGCTTAGAGATTCAGTGTAAATTTTACGTTCTTCACAAAATGATCAGTAGATATGTATCAGAGAGAGTTGGTCCTAATAACTGACTGACTGAAACCTGTTTAATAAATAGATATATATACATCTGTAAGTTTTACTCAGTACTTGTCTGTGAAGATCACCTTGAATGGCTGGTATAGTCTCATCTAAATGTGTGGAGGATGACAGACTGCGAAGGTAAATAGCCAAATGATAACTGTATATATTTGAACATGAAGGTGCTGTATGTCTTGGAAGGGCTGGAGAACATTCGAAAGTGAGAGTTGTTACCATCATAGTCTGAAGATAACTGCTTCTACGCGTAGATTTTACCCATCCACAGATTGGATGAGGACTTGTTTTATCTGTCTTGGACTTGGGCCCATTTTTCCCAGGAGTAGACTCTGGAGAAAGAGACTGTGCCCTCGTCGTGCTTAGGCCTAGCTTTGAGGTGAGCTTTTAGCTCTCTATAAATCAGGATACAGTTTCAGTTGGAGTCAGGTTTTCATGATTCAGCCCTCTTTGAGGAGAAATTGCAAAAAGCAAAGAGTATATCACATAGGTGAAAAATAAAAGTGTAAAAAGGAAATATGATACTGGAAGATGTGGTATGACTTTGCCTAGGCTTCAGTTATATAAAATCAGACTCTTCATAATGTTTAAAATATCTGTTCTTGTTAATCAGATTTTAGTGTTCTTTACTGTGATCATTAAGCTAGAGCATTAGTGAGCACTGCCATTGACTGTTTGCTTTAGTTCATTTATTCATTTATTCATTCAGCAAACATTTGAATCTCTCAGGCATCATGCTAGATGCTGCATTAACACTTTCTTCTCTTCCCTCCCTTTCTGCTTAGTTAACAACACATTAAAGATCAAATTTTAATTTTGGAACACTTTGCTACATTAAGAGACTGTACTTCTGGCATGCTATAATCAAAATGAAATTTTCATTTCAGCAAAAAGGTGGAATGAAGATTAAAATTTAAGAAAGATGAGTTCCCAGTTGGACTTTCAGATCTTTTTATTATCTCCTGCAGGTTCATCTCCCTTCCTGTACAGTATTTTCAAACTTCCCTGTTGTTAAAAAGAAGAATATTTCTCGTGTTCATACCATGGATTTTTCTCCCAGAAGTGGATACTTTGCCTTGGGGAATGAGAAGGGCAAGGCCCTGATGTATAGGTAGGTGTTATGTATGTTTAAAAAGTCAGACATACCTATAAACTTTTTGACAACGTGAAGAGATAGTGTGTACTCCCAATTCTACAATTACATACAATTTATTCCACAGTTAATAAATTGTAGCATGTTCAGCTTGACTCTCATTTTCATTATCTTACTTTGTGCATTTTTCTGCCATAAAATGTCACTAGCAGAAAAGTTCACCCGGGGAATATTTTATTTTTTGGTAAGCTGTATTTTGAGAATGTCACATTGAGGAAAAGTAGCCACTTTAATGATAGCCATTTTCTTGGTGCCTTGTGTTTAGATTAACTTAATTTGTTTGTTTGGCAGTCGGGCAGCCCCCCAAACCTGAATAGGTTCAGAGCAACTCCCTAGATTAATTTTTGCTGATTTGACAATTTCACAGTTACTCCACTAAATTTAAGTGATTTTTTTTTTTTTTTTAAATGTCTTTCTTTCCCTGCAGCTGTAAGCTGTAAATAAGGATGTTAACCAGAAAAATAACCAAAAGTTATATACTCTGTCCAGGTTCTTTTCTGCATCCAAGATACTTGGCTATAAAACGGAACAAACAAAATCTAATTGCATCATTGCTAGAAGATGTAGGTGACAAGGTGGATCTTCAGGGAGAACTAAAGAGCTTTCAGTAGAAAACCTGTGACTTAAATCACTGTCCTATGTCCTTGCTCCTTGTGTGGGAAGGGAATGCTGCACAGAACCCTGTGCTTATGTTTGTATGCTTTAGGGAATGCCAGCTTTCCTAATAAACTGAAATTGGGAGTGAAGAAAAGGAAGAATGTAAATTGATTTTGAGGAAAGAGTTGTGAAAAGAGAATATAGTAAACAATAATGTGGTTTTATAGTTCTGCTTACTTTGCAAGGAAAATGGGTTATACCTGGATAATTCCATCAGTCTCATTTTAGATCAGATTTGGGGTGGTTCTGTTCCAGTTCATATTTTATAAAAGGATGCAGATTCTTAATGCCCTTAGAAATTATCTTCCAAAGCTTTGGTTTTTTATAACTGAAATTTTCTTTCCTCTAAGTAAGCCCCAAAGGCCATTAGATTTTTTACTAGAGCATTGTTTTCTAGAGTGAGACCGTTTCTAGCTATACCGGTAAATGGGTTGGATGGACATTTCTATTGGGAATGGTTGATCAGGTGTTTCAAAGACTCCAATTTGATGCTTTGTTTAGATGACTTATTTTTCACTTTTCAGATTGCACCATTACTCAGACTTCTGAAGATTATTCGAAGTAAGAAAATCCTTTTTTATAAATTCTACAGGTTTTAAGATTACACCCATTGCTGTCAGTTGGCAGAGGTACCACATTAGCTGGGCTTTGTTTCTCTGCCTCTAAGTTGCTGCATCTTCAGTTAGGGGAGTGGGATGTAAATAGGTCAGGAACTGTCTAGCTAGAGTTGAACCTTCCTTGGGAATTTCTTATCACAAATCACAGCATTATGGCTCTGTTCTTCTGAGGTCAGAGCTCTAATATTGTGTTCAGTAATTGTCAACTAAATTGTAATCACCAAACATACTTAATCCACAAAAGAGAATAGACTTAACAGAACAGAGAAATAAGTATCTCAGATATAGCTATATCTGGTGTGAACTTAAACCTTCTTATTGTGTATGTGTTTCTTGAGAGATTATAACTGGCTAGCCCTGTTTCACAGAGCTAGATAATGGCTGGCTGTTAGTTTTGCTGCCCAATATTTAAAAGGTAGGACACGCTTCCCTTCTCATAGCTTGATCTTTGGTCTGAGATGTGGTGGTGGTTCTGTGGTTGAGATGTGCAATTGGCCTGTTCATCACAATTGAGTTTTTGGTCTTTTCTGAGATTCACGAATGTTGAGGAGAGACTTAAAGGTAGAGGAATTTTAAGCAAAGCCTTAGCCAGGAGGGTAAGGCAGTTCAGCTATCTTGCCTCTCCAAATGAGATCGTCAGTACATGTTGTTTGTTGATGAGCAGCAGCTGTAAATCAGGTCTGTAATTTCTTCTGTTCTTTCTTCAGATCCCGTTGAGCCACAAAAGAAACCCGTCCTGATATATCGTCTCAGAAACTTTCCTGAATGTGTGATAATATATGACTAAGGATTTATAGAGCCAGCTATGCTTAAGTTAACAGCAGTGTCTTAATAAACATATGGCAGCTTTTGTTTGAAAATAAGTGTATGTGGTTCTTTCCCCCTACCTGCAGTGTGTGTGTGTGTACACACACACATACACACACACACACACACACACACTCTAACTTGGATGCATTTGTTTTAAGACTAAACATGGGAAATTGGAAACACCTGTTTTTATCAAAAATACAGTAATATAGGCAGATTTCTTGTACTTCACAGTTTCTCATACTTCCACCTCTTCCTGCATAGATCTCTCATTTCAGAGTGTCAGCTAACAGATAACTCTGATGAGCTGCGGCGGTCAGTTGGCTTGACATGAGAGCAGAGGAATCTCATGGAGTGAGTTCGGAACTTATGATTCTTCCTAGGAAGGTGATTATGGAAATGAAAAGGCTTTTTTTGGCTTATTATTTCAAATCATTGTCGTTGTTACCTGAGGGAGCATATGAAAACCTGGTGGTCTTGTCTTACTAATTATTAGCCACTCCCGTTCCTGGAAATGTTCATCATGCCAACTTAAATGTTTTATTTAATTTGAGTTCCAAGGTTGACAGTTGATTCCATAATTCTCTAATCATAATAGAACCTTGCTTTAGACTAGTGTCTACATTTCTTAGGAAACACTGACACTGTATCGGGTATTTGAGAGGTATTAAAGGTGTTGAGGGGGTGGGCTATGAGTAGTACCAAGTCGGTCTAATGGCTTTCAACCACCTCCTTGCTAAAACACGGAACAGGAAGTCAGGGCGGAGGAAGGAATTTTTCCAGTGACAAAATATGGCTTTGCCCGGTGAAGTAAGAGGTCCCACTTAAGTGTATTCAAACAAACAGGTCAGTGGAGAGTATCTCAATGTCTTCAAGGCCCTCCCAGGTCTACTGGAGATTACCTAGAGCAGTCTAATAGCCTGGGTTGTGTTAACTTACTCTATCATCTTTCTAAAAAGCACATTTTCTATTAAGGTAAACTATTGCTAGTCTGTCCCGTCCCCTCTTTTTTCAGCAACGTCTTCCATAGTAAAATTAATGCTGAAACTTCACATCCCTGAAACCAATTGGTTTGTTAATGCCATTTCTCTCTCAAGCTGCTAGAGGGCAGCATCGGATCATGTGAATAATTGGAGGCAAGGCTTTCTTTAGCTTTTAGCATCACCTTGTCTTTAGCTTCAGCTAAATAAATCATTGTTTGTTTCAGAAATGCTCACCGAGCCTTGTATGTGCTCATTTTACATATGGTTCTCAGTTCCCAGGAATTTATCATTCTAGAGAAAATGACGGAAGTGGAGTTTAAATTTTAACTATGCTTGGTTAAAATCTCTAGATCATTTTTATACTCCACTAGGAGCAGAGCAAAGAATTCCCAGTTCTAATTTCTAAGGTAGACAGATGTGCTATTTGTTCTACAGACAGAGATGCTACCAATTCTGTGTCTTGTTTTTAATGTTTTTTTCCTATCTCCGTGGGAGTTAGGGATTTGGGTCAGACTCTCATTGCTTCTCCTTGTGACCAGTGCCAAACTAATTCTTCAGGGAGATGAGAGCTACACTGTGAACTTCACACAATTCTCTATTGGCAGTTGCTATGATAGCGTGAATATGGCTTACGTCCCCGTTTTGAGGGAATCATCCTGAGCTGTGTGGTGATATTTTGCCATCCAGAGCCACAGGATGTACTTGGGTACCCTTGGAGTGATGAATTGACAAGTTGAAATCTTTGATATATACCCCATTTTACCTCTCTCCCCATCCCCACTAGTATTTAGTGAACTGAAGAATTAATAATCTTTTCAAGAAATTTCCTCTGTTTGAACAAATTACAGGTGAAAGGTCATTTGCCTTACCAGGTGTTTGTGTGTGTGTTTCTGGTGAGTTTATGTAACGCTTTCCAACCTGCACAGAATGAAGTAACCAGCTGCAGGGTTTGTGACCAGCATATCTGCATTTCAGCTTGGGGATGATGGCAGCAAGCCAATGCCCATGAAGTCAAGTGCTTGCTCACACCTTCCAAGAGTTCTTAAGCTACTCGGGATCATACTTAAATGCATCTACAAATTCATAACACAAGAAACAAAAATATTGTCCGTTCTTTTATTCTAAAGTGGAGGAAAGGGGTGGGGTGGGGAGAGCGTTTCTGACACCCTGGAGCTCTGCTTGTGCTGACATCAGTATGTACGTAGAATCTCCTGTAATTCTCATTGTTCCTCTGTACGAGAGTAATATTGTCATTTTACAGGGAAGTAAATTGATGTTTCAAGAGATTGAACATCCCAATCCGAAAGCCATAATCTTTACGTAGATCAGTGATCCTCAAAGTAGGGTGTGCATACTTCGTGAGACACATAGCCCATTGGAATATAGAAAGGGAATACTGTAACTTCTATGCTGTGCAAAAAGTAATTTTGTTTCTTATTCTTACTGTAGATCTGTGTAATTTATAAACTAATATGTTTACATTGGGGGTACAGTCCTATACCTCCCTTACTAAAGGACCACTGAGCTGAATGCCCAATCTACTGCCATGCCAAACTTGACACATTTCCACACCCTTCTGTCTCCTGTTCCCAAACCCTTTTTGTGTTTCCTGTAAGGCTAACAGCTCTTCCATTAACCATCACATGAGCCAGGTACATAAGACTGAATTTAAACCTGAGATTTTAAACCCTATCCCCCAATTGCTAGTTACCAAGCAATTTTTTTTCTCTCAAAATGTTCCATCCTACCGCCACCTCCCCAGCTCTCATCAGCTCTTGCTTGTTAAATAATCCCCTAACTGGTCTTATTCCTTCTCCTTCCCACGTTTCAATCAGATCTCTGCATAGTAGCCAGAGATTTTTTTTTTAAAGTTTATTATGGAAAACTTTAAACATATAAAAGATGAGAGACTAGTGTAATAGTATGTATCACCTAGCTCCAGCAATTATCAGCTTGTGGAAATCTTTGTATCTTAAACTCTCTGGTTATTTTGAAGCAAAGGCAAGATGTATCATTTCATCTGTAAATACTGGGTTTGTACAGAGATGTGTTTTAAAAATATAAATCTAAACATGTTACCCTTGCTGAAAATCCTTCGATAGCTCATCTCTCGCAAGTTCTCTTTAATTTCTCCATTTATAGAAAGGGCATAAAAATAGACCTGCCTTGTAGGATTAGTTAAGACAGCGCCTGGCCCAAAACAAGCTCTCAGTGAACGTTAGCTGCCATCATTATCATCATGACCACGGTCAGGTGCAAGATGGTGTTCAAGCTCCTTCGTGTTGTAGAAAGGCCCATTGTTTCGCCCTCTTCCCACCTCTCCAGCTCCCTTGCTCCCCAAGTCTTGAGCTACTTGCGATTCCCCTGAGAAAGGCAAGCTGTTTTTGTCCCCCATGCCTTTGTTCTTGCTGATGTTCCCTTTCAAACACCGCTCAGCTAGCAGGACTCGGTTGGAATTCCCTGGTCTATGTTTCATTCCATTGCAATGGTAAACTGGATGGACTTACACTATAGCGCCTATACCCTTTGTTTTATTTGTTTGTTCACCACTAGATACTTTTTTTTTTTTTTTTTTTTTTTGAGACAGGGTCTCACTCTTTTTGCCTGGGGCGAGTGCCGTGGCGTCAGCCTAGCTCACAGCAACCTCAAACTCCTGGGCTCAAGCAATCCTACTGTCTGAGCCTCCCGAGTAGCTGGGACTACAGACATGCGCCACCATGCCCGGCTAATTTTTTTTTTCTATATATATATTTTTAGCTGTCCAATTAATTTCTTTCTATTTTTGGTAGAGACGGGGTCTCGCTCTTGCTCAGGCTGGTTTTGAACTCCTGAGCTCAGAACGATCCGCCCGCCTCGGCCTCCCAGAGTGCTAGGATTACAGGCGTGAGCCACCGCGCCCAGCCAATACTTTTCACAATCTAATGAGTGAGAACTGATACCTGTTATCATTTGGGTTTTCTCTAGCTGTGGTTTTGATTCCTCCAACTGAAAAAAGGATAACAAAAGTCATGTGATTCACATTGCTCATGAGAGAAGTTTATATACTAGTTCCCCAGGGAAAGCAGCACATCCCCCTCCCCCGCCCCTACTTTCTTGACATATTTTTTTTTAACATTTCTTTGCTGCTGGTATTTTATTCATCTTTGTATATGCAGCATCTAGTTTAGTGCTTGCTCCATGTATTAGATGCATAATTTTATGTGCTTAAAAAAATCTGACTTGATTACAGATACAGCAAAGAGTAAACAGGGTAACAGCTAAAGGCACATTTTCTGAATCCCAAATGGAGATACATGGGCTAACTAGGGATTTTTGTGCCACTTTCAGATGTGAGAAATTGTCTTGGAGGCATAGTAGGAATGTAGAAACAATGAAACTTCTGAGGTGTTTTGATGGTTTATAGGGACAGCAAGTCAGAACATTCGGAATTGGGACTATTTTGGGGGTTAAATTGCAACGAAGAGCTTAAGAGGGAAAGTTGAGGCATAGGGAGAGATGAACTGTAGGTAGCCAGAGGCAAAACTCAAGTCAGTTTTTAAAATAGACGATGAGTTGAAAATAAACCGCGACACTTTGAATTAGCCAGCAGCTGGCAAATGCATTTTCTCGTTGACAGCTAAGCAGTGATAAAATTCCCTCATTGTAGGTCCTGCCTCCCCTTCAGAAAGTGTATATGGGCTTGGCGTAGTAAAATGGAATCAAATTCCCAAAAGTTCCAGCAAGGTTATGTGCTGTTTCGTTTATGTGCCTCCTGTTCTTCCCCAAACCCTTGCTTCCTCCACGCGCCTTCCTCCTGTTGCCTCGTCTGGATTTTCGGATGGTCCGTCCACCCAGTGAGCATCGGCAAGCGCTCGTGCGTGTCAGGTGCTATATGGCTCACACTGACTTCCCAGCAAAGTCATGCATTAGGTATCACACGTTGGGCAAGCGTGGCCAAAGGGGAAGGGCAGGGTGCTTTGGGAACATGGGGCAGGGAAATGGGACCTGGTCTGAAGGGTCCTGGAAGTCTTCCTGAGGAAGCCCAATTTAAGCTGAGTTCTGAAGAGTGAGTAGGAGTCGGCCAGGAGAAAAAATATCTCCATCTGCCCCCAAACGTCTCCCCAGGCCTGCTCTCCATTGTGCTCTGTGGAATTCCCCATCCTACTGTGAAACTCCCTGTGCATTTCCAGACTGCTTCTCTTCATCTGGAGCCCTGGGACCTCCCTGAAGCTCCTGGGTCTCCAGTGGGTCTCTCTCCTCTTTGATGGCTCTGCCCATCCACCTGCCACCCCCATCTCAGTTCGGTGACAGAGAATGCTACTGTGACTCTTTCTTCTTACACAATGCTCTGATACGAACTTTAAAGGGCACAGGGGACTCATTTTGTCTTGCTTCCAAGTTTCGGATAACTTTTCTAATAGTGCCCACATTTATGAGGCATTTAGCACTGGGTCCAGCACAGAGGAAGCTCTTCATATATATTGTTGATACTGTTATTTTAAAAAGACTCTGCCAGCACATTGTACATAACAGGCTCTTCGTAAATGCAGAGTCCCCTCCCTCTATGCCAGTGCCTGTGGGCCAGGCAGGGCAGAGATGATAGGGCTGTGGGAATCACATGTTTGGTAAGGACCTTAGAGGTCATCGGGGCCTGATGTTGGGAGTGCTTTGTCCAGGGTTACACAACTTGTTAATGTCAGCGCTAGACTTGGGATCCGGGTCCGAATACTCGAACCCAGCTGTCCTGACTTCACTTTAATGCTCTCTCTAGTGCAGTGCCCCATGCTCTCCAGTCTCTTTGTGGGGTCCTTGTCTTTTATCACTGGAAGGTGGCAAAAGTCTTGAGTCTGTACTCTAAGACGGCTCTTTTTGTCTCCTCTGCAAAGAGTGGACTGTCTCGTGCAATCCCAGAAACTCCCAGGAACTCTATCCTCTCCAGAGAGCATTTCTGGCTGTTGCTTGGGGATGGGGTCGGGGTAAGGGAGGATACAATGCTTCCTCCTGCTGTTTCCCAGAGTCTATCTTGTCTTGAGGGTTTGGAGGATGTACATATTCTGGAATCTCCCTAAATCCCTCAGTCTTTGGTTGGAAGTGTCCTTGAAGCATCCCTCTGCTTTGCTTATGGAGGGATGGCCTTGCTGGTACCTGCTCCACATCTTCCGTTGTGTAGTTTTAGGTACACAGGGTCCTTTTAGAGACGTGCTCCAGGAAGCAGCATGGCATCAGTGTTAAGAACACAGAACCTCGAGTCAGTCTATTCCCGTTTAATGTCAGCCTTAACTTGGGCAAATTATGTAAACTGTCCAAGTCTCAGTTTCTTCACCTGTAAAAGAGGGATCACAGTCGAGGCTACATCACAGGGTTGATGGAGAATTAGGAGCTGCTACAGCATATAAAGCATGTGGCCCACTGCCTGGCACATAGCAAGCGTTCAATAAATGCCAGCTGTTATTATTTTCTCATCTGAGCCTTGCTGCCGCCTTGGAAGGGAGGCAGGGCAGATGTTATTAACCCTTTTATACCCCCGGGAAGGCTGAGTTTCAGAAATGTTAAATGACTTGATCTGAGGTCACAAAGCCAGTAAAATGGCAGTCAGGACTCCAGGTGGCCTGACTCTGAGTTCAGTGCTCCTTCTCCCTCTGAGTGGCCTCTGAAATGAATGGTGTTTCCCTTGGGGATCCGTTTACCAACTTTCATGTCTGTGAACTCTCTCTCCTTCCACCTTCTCCTCCTCTTGTCAGAATTCTGCCTGATGTTAGTTTCTAGAAATCCAAGGGCCAAACCTCTATCTGTCGATGTGAGGCCAGGCCTCTCAGGAGGATTGAGGAGGGCTACTCGGCTGCTGAAAGCTGGCGGGTTCGTGCCTATGCAGTGAGTGCCTTCAGTTGGGAAGGAACTTAGCTGTCTATGGGGTAAAATTACATTGAATCCTTTCAACTTGAAATAAAACCTATCAGACAGGGGAGGTGGCTCACACCTGTAATCCTAGCTCTCTGGGAGGCTGAAGTGGGAGGATTGCTTCAGCTCAGGAGTTGGAGACCAGCCTGAGCAAGAGTGAGACCCTGTCTCTACTAAAAATAGAAAATATTAGCCATCTCTACTAAAAATAGAATAAAAAAATTAGCCAGGCATGGTGGCGCATGCCTGTAGTCCCAGCTACTTGGGAGGCTGAGGCAGGAGGATCACTTGAGCCCAGGAGTCTGATGTTGCTGTGAGCTAGGCTGATGCCATGGCATTGTAGCCTGGGCAACAGAGTAAGACTCTGACTCAAAAAAACAAAAACAAAAAAACCTATCATATGTTTGTGCATTTAAAAATTGCAGAATGATTTAATTTTATAACAGGTTTTGTAATATATATGATAATGCTGAAAAGATACTAGTGAGTTTTTACACTTGCATTTTATACAAAGGATAACTTCTCACGCAAGGCGTCTGGCTTATTGCTTTTATATATTACCAAGAACATTCTGTTTTGTTCAATAAAAGCATTGAGTTTTATTCTTTTTTTCTGTCTGATGGGTTGGCAGGGTAGTTGCTAATGTTCCCTTATTTTCTTACCTCTGGAGTATTAATTTCTGAAATTAAGGGCTCTTGTTGACTGTGCAACTCTGGATGAGTTACAGAACCTCCCTAAGCCTCAGCCGCCACCACTGAAATCATGGTAATCATCTCACAGCCATGTGTCAAGGGTACAGTGAGATGATGTATGTAAAGAGCCTTTCATGGCACTGTCCCTGACATTTACTAGGGCTTGGTCAGCCTGAGTTTATCTTATGTGTCTAGAGTCCTTCACACTTATCCATCCATGGTCTCATTCATTACTTCATTTGCTCCAAACCTGTGTGGCATATAGGACCAGTATTAATTTGAAATATAGATAGATATGGCTAAATTGCTTTATAAAAGCCTTTATTAGTTTATACTCCCATCAACTGTGTGAAAGTTCCCAATTTACTCTATCTTTACTTAAGCATTATATTTTTTTATTGAAAAATAAAACACATAGAAAATCCCACACATAACAAACTTGCAACTTAATTATTATAAGGTGAACACCACCCAGGTCAAGAATCAGAACTTTGGCTGGGCACGGTGGCTCGCACCAGTAATCCTGGCACTCTGGGAGGCTGAGGCAGGAGGATCACTTAAGTTCAGGAATTTGAGACCAGTCTGAGCAAGAGCAAGACCCTGTCTCTACAAAAAATAGAAAAATTAGCTGGGCGTAGTGGTGCGTGCCTGTGGTCCCAGTTATTCAGGAAGCTGAGGCAGGAGGATCACTTGATCACAGGAGTTTGAGTTTGCCGTGAGCTATGATGCTACTGCACTTTTGCCCAGGCAACAGAGAGAGATCCTGTCTCAAAAAAACAAAAAAAGAAGTAGCATTTTGCCCCCCACCCCAGAACCTGTTCCAATCGCCTATTCTCTTTCTCTGTAAGTAACCACTCTTCTGATATTTATAGTAATCACTTCCTTGATTTTTTTAGTTTTTTTTAAATCCAAATGTACATTCCTAGACAAGACAGTTTACTCTTGCCCATTTAAATAATGTGCTATTTTTAAAACGTCTCTCTTATTCTGTAAATTCCTCCTCCACCCCCTTTTTCATTATAATTTATCTGTTGAAGAATTCAAGCCATTTGACTTGTAGGGTTTCCCACAGCTTGGGTTTTGCTGATTGGATACTCATGGTGTAGCTAAGTATATTCCTGAATCCTCTGCATTTCCTACAAATTGGCAGGTAGTTCTGAGACTGGATCAGAACTCAGGTTCAGTTTCTTTGGCAGGAGTATTGGTGGTGGTAGGCATCACTATAGGAAGTGCATAATATCTGATGGTCTCTCTACAATGTTAGTAACCATTGGTATTTAGTTTATTGAGGGTTACGGAATGGTGACATCTTAAGTGTACCATTTCTTTTTCATTTGTTAGTTGGAATACTTTTATAAAGGCATACTTCCCCTCATTTATTGGTTACCCCATGGTATAGTTCATACAGGAAAGGCAGGATAAATGCTAGCTTGTTTCCCTTTAATTACCGGTTTTCAAGACAATGAATTAATTCCCTATTATCTTCTGAGGGCGGCCAATCATTTAAAAAATATCGTTATGAATCCATGGATTAAAATATATTTGATGGGTTTTAGTCTATTGCAATTATCATCATCATTGATGCTCAAGTTGTCCCATCTTTGGTCAGCAGGAGCTTTTTCAGGTTGGGTCCTGAGTCCTTTCGATGTGGCCCTAGTGGGGTTTTTTTAATAGCTTCCTCGTTATTTGGCATGACAAAATGTTCCAGAATCATCTTGTATATTTCCTCTTCCAGACCTGGAATGAGCCATTTCTCCGAGAATCACTGGTTTCTTTGGATGAGAAATTGTACGTCCAGGCCACCCTCTAGCTGCTAGTGATCATCATTGCTATTGAGGTTGGTCGTTATTTCTTTTCAACAGACAGACCTGAGTGCAGATGGGGTAAGGAGTTTATTGCGTGTTGATGTGTTTCTGTGCCTTTTACAATTGAAGGTCAGTTTTACCGGATACAAAACCCTGCGCTCGCTCTTTCTTTCCCTGAGCATCTTAAATATGTTAACTCCATTTCCTTTTATCATAAAATATGGCTATTGAAAAGTCTGATAATAAGCTGAATTTCTTTCTCTTATTAAATCATATGCTCTCATTTTCTAGATAGCTAAAGGTTTTTTTTTTCTTTAAAGTAATTTTATTAGAATGTCTTGATACTGATCATTCTGGGTAAATGTCCTCAGGTAGGAGGTCTGTTCTTTTAATATGAAGTTTCAAATCTTTTTTATTTCAGGAAAGTTGTCTTGAATTACAGTTTTTAGTATCTGTTCTGTTCCCTTGTTTTGGTTTTCTTTAGGGACTTTATTATCTGCCTGTATGATCTCCTTTGCCTGCCTTCAAGATTTGTCAGTTTCTCTTGAATCCTTTTTCTCTCTTTCGTCATGTTTTTGTTGAATTTTTCCCCCTTGGTTTTCACCTTCTGTTTCTCTTAAAAAACATGCTGTGCTTATTTGATCTTGCATTCCTTCTAGTTTAGTCTTCAGTTATGAACTGCTTTCTTTTATTTCCAATTCTTTCTTGAGTTTTGTCGCCTTGCTTCTGAGTTTTTCTAATTCTGATTTATAATATTCTTTTATGTCTTGTAGTTTTAAAAACGCGTTGGAGCTTGATTGGAAACAGTTATAGTTTTATTTTGTTTTATGGACACGTCTTTCTGGTGTGCGATTTCTCCTGGGTGTGGTGCCCAGTCCTAGAAGTGAGCCCTCAGTCCTACAGCTTGGAGACAGCCGTTTGGAATCCCTTTCGCCCCATCTTTTCATAGTTGCTTCCATATCTCTAAATAATATGCTCATACTTCTATTTCATGGTCTGTCATCTTTAGACATTTTCTGTTTACTTCCTTCTATAACATTTAAATGAGGATTTATCTCTACTGCACCGGTCTCCCCTCCCCTATTCAATCCTTCCAATAAAGTATTTTTATTAATTTGTTTCTGTTATTATGACTAAGTGAATATTATTAACTAGAAAAGGAAGTGTTAATAGTATATTTCGATTATACTTAATTTCTTATATTGCCTTCTTTATCATATCTTCCTTTTATTTTATTTTTTTTGAGACAGAGTCTCACTCTCTTGCCTGGGGCGAGTGCCGTGGCATCAGCCTAGCTCACAGCAACCTCAAACTCCTGGGCTCGAGCAATCCTACTGTCTCAGCCTCCCGAGTAGCTGGGACTACAGGCATGCGCCACCATGCCCGGCTAATTTTTTCTCTATATATTTTTAGCTGTCCAATTAATTTTCTATTTTTGGTAGAGACGGGGTCTCGTTCTTGCTCAGGCTGGTCTCGAACTCCTGAGCTCAGAACTATCCGCCCGCCTTGGCCTCCCAGAGTGCTAGGATTACAGGCGTGAGCCACCGCGCCTGGCCATATCTTCCTTTTATTTTTGGGTTTTCCTCCAGCTGTGCCATTAGATCTGGTGTCTGTTTTCTGGAACCTTCCTTCGGCTCCCACCTGGACTCTGGGATTCTCCTTGACTTTTTTCTTGGTTGTTAGCCTCTGTTTCCTGCTCCCACATCCTCCATTTTCTTGGTTCAGTTCCTTGCTTTTTTCTAGCACCTTCTCAAATAACTTTCTAAAATGGAGTATGTTGGAGGTAAATTTTCTTACTATTCGTGTGTATGAAAATATCTACTTGAATCTGAAAATTAAATCCTTTAGATTTTTGAGACATTATTCTTTGGCATTCCGTATTACTGTTGAGAAATCTGATAATATTCTGATTCTATTTACTTCCAGGTAATTTTTAAAATGTTTTGCCTTTTCCTTTGGAAGCTTTTAGAATCCAGTTTTTATTCTCGATACCGTAGGATTTTAGGATGATGTGCGTTGGAGTGTGTTTTTTTGCATCCCTTGTTCTGGGCTCTCAGAGGAACTATCTGTCTGGAAACATCTACTCTTGGAATTATCTCAAACTGTTTCATTGATGAATTTCATCTCCTCTGCTTCTCTGTTCTCTCTTTCCAGAACTCCTAAGTCAATAGTTAGACTTTGGACCTCTTGAATTGAAATGTCTCTCATTTTTTCCCTCCCACTTCCTCCGTCTCTCTATTTTTGTTCTGCTTTCTCTTCTGACCCTTCTGTTAAATTTTCATATTTTAATAGCATATTTTTAATTTCCTTGAATCCTCCTTTTTTCAGCTTTATGTTTGCTCCATTTTCATAAAGACTTGTTCTTATTATTTTATGGGTTCGATATCTACTCCCTTTAAGATAGTAATTATAGATTTTTAGGTTAGAATGTCACTTTTTCTTATCCTTCTTTGTGTTAGAGATCTTTTTTTCATCTTCGTCAAATAATCTGGTGATTCTTGGCTGATTACAAGAGTGAGGCGCGGTAAAGTTGACTGGAGCTTTGTGTGTGAGTGTGAAGGAAGCTCTGTGATCGGCAGGCTTTGCTTCCGGCGAGCGGGGAAGATACTATTGCTATACTCGAGGATAATGCCAGAAGGAGGCGATCTCTTTTCCTGGGATGGCTTGATATTTTCTCAGAGGAGAAACTTCCATAGTGGGCATGGGGGAACGCCTCCCTACTCCTCAGTGCTCCGTAAGGCTGGGGCATGGGGTTGGGTGGTGGCAAAGGGACAGGTCAGGGGTAAGCTCTTCCTAAAAAAGACCTTTCAATTTAATCTCTCTGTTTTCCACCCTGCATTTCACTCTGTCCTTCTCTAAACCTGCAATCTCTAAGCCTCTTTGGGTTCTCTGGGGGCAAATTGGCTCTCTGCTTGTCTGTTGCCCCCCTGGGAGTGCACCCTGCCAGGCTCGCTTGCCCTGCTACATCAATTATCACTCTTCCCCTGGCTGTCTGACAGCTAGAATTTTGCTGAAATCCCTTATTTTCTTTACTTGTGTTTTCTTGTTTTGTGGGCATGTATTGTGTTATACTCCTTTACTATAAATTTAGTGAAATCTGGCCAAGCACAGTGGCTCATGCCTGTAAACCCAGCACTTTGGGAGGCTGAGGTGGGAGGATTGCTTGAGGCCAGGAGTTTGAGGCCAGCCTGGACAACATAGCGAGACCCTATCTCAAAAAAATATATAGTGAAATCTAAAAAGAGAGAGGAGATAAATATATGTGTTCAGTCTACCATCTTCAGCTAGACACATGTGGTATTCCATTTTAATTACTTTATACCATGAATTATTTGCTGGAGGACTGGGTAGAGCCATTTCTAATTGTCTCCTTTGGGCATGTAAAAAATATATTTATGTATATTATAATACATTTCATGTATGCCAATGTGGACATATTAACCAAAAAAAGAGATTGCACTTATTTAGTTCAGCTCTTTTTAGTGGAATAGTTGCTAGAGAATTGCATTAAGCAGAAATCTGATTTACATTCTGCTAGAGACTGAAATGAGCCCGGTGAAATAGGTTTTCTGCATTTGCGAGTACTTTGGGTTTGCCTTATTACCTCGATGTTTTTAGGTTAGTGACAAAGCAAAGACTTAAGGTGTCTGGGATTTTTTGGAAAACCAGGACTGGTTTGATTTTCATGACTGGAGCCAGGCCATGTCTGAGAATCCCAGTTTCCAGTTTCCAGGTTTCCTTCCTTTGATGCCCCTACTTTACCCTGTATCCACTATCTCTAAGTACCGTGTGGTCAGGAACAACATCTAGTTCATCTTTGCGTCTGCCACGCTGAGCACGGTGCCCAGCACAGAGGCAGTGAATGGACAAATGCCTACTTATATGATGAGGTTTATATTAATAGTTTGTAATATTTGTTTACATATCTGTTTCTTCCTATAAGAAGGTCAGTGTCTCAAGGGCAGGGATCCGGTCCTACTCATTTCCACAACCCTCTTTCCTGGTATTCATTCATGAAACTAAGTAAGAAGAGAACGTCAGAAAGCTTTAACAAGGAACATCCTTTTTGTGTTCCCTGATCTTTAAGAGACAAAGAGATCAGGATGTCGCAACAGCCCTCTGGTGAGGGTCCTCATCGGGATTGCAGACTGTTGACTTCTTGTATCCTTGCATGGCAGAAAGAGAGCCAGAGAGCTCTCTGGGGTCTCTTATAAGGGCACTAATTCCACTCGTGACACTTCTACCTCATGGCCTAATTACTCCCAAAGACCCCATCCCCTAAGAGACAAAAGTAATTTTGCAACTGTGGCTTACAAGGCTAAGAGAAGAGATTGCACAAAGCCGAATTTACTCAAAATGTAACTGTTTCTGTGCATGCGTTCAACTCTGTCCCCAACATCCCCGTCTGAACAACAGTTCCTCCCCTCCCTAGTCTGAGACAGATTTCAGAGTTGCATACCCCTAGGGCAACATCACTTGCATCCTTGGAAAAATGAATTCTTGCTTTCTCTAGCAGCGGATTAAATTCTAGTTCCCTGTGGTGCTGGAACTTGCTTGAGGCCTGGAGGAGTACCTAGACTCCAGACTTCCTCCTGCAGTTCCACCAACTCCCAAAGCACCCACACACAGCCCCTGATGCATGCGCACTTCAAGTACCTCTGCCAGATGACTACAAGCCCAACCACAACCTGTGTGGTGTGCCGCCTTGAAAGCCACAGTGGACCTGCCTCTCTTGGGGCCAGCCTTGTAGTCCATCCAGTTGGCTTTAGAGGCCTCTGTATGCTCCTTAGCCTTGCCACATTCTTTGGACCATGCTTTGTTGATGATGATACAAATAATCCTTTGGCGAGTGCTTATCATTGTGCCAGGTGCTGTGGTTAGTGTGCGTCAAACAGCATTTCATTTAATTCCCACAACCCAGTAAGTTCAGTTTTACTGCACATGAAGCCTCTGAGAAGTTAGGCAACTTTTCTCAAGGTCACAGTGTGAGTAAGCAGAAGAGCCAGGTCTCAAACCCAGGCATGTTAGGAGTGTCCAGAATCTGTATTCCTAACACCTTGTAGCATTAGGGCTCCCGGAAGGAGGCTCTGAGATGGAGATTTGTGTGCAGGAGATTTAGGAGGGAGTATTCTTGGGATCAACACCTATGAAAGGAACGAGTCAGGAGCAAGACGGGGCGGAGGAAGAAGTTGAGTGCTGAGGAAGTCCCAATAAACCCACCACCAGCCCCCAGGGAACTCTGGAGCTCAAACAGCCCTTTAGAATAATCCTGAATTGGGATGTAGAAGCTGGAGGAAGGAGAAAACCTACAAAAAAAATTAAGGAACAATTCTACGTCTCCACTCCAGGGAAACTTAGTTTATGCATTTACTTGCTCATTCATTTGTTCATTCATTCAATGTTGCAGATTTTGTGCTGGCTGCTTGGGGGAGTACAAAGTGAAGTCTACAGTGGCCATGGGGATGACGAACACATGCGCTAGTGAGCACAGCTTATGGATGCTGAGACAGAGGTGTGCATGGGGTTCCACGAGAGAATGGACATGGGGCACTGAAACCAGGTGGGAGAAGCCAAGTTGTTGTTACCTCCCCAGAGGTGACTAGGTTTCACTGGGGTAGGGGGAGGAAGAGCATTCCAGGCCCAGAGGAAAGACTGAGCCTTTTTAGGTTTCTCTGGGTGGGGTTGTCTTAGTCAGTTTGGGCTGCTAGAACAAAAATACCATAGACTAGATGGCTTATAAACAACAGACATTTATTTCTCATAGTTCTGGAGGCTGGGAGGCTGAGATCAGGGTGTCACAACAGCCTTCTGGTGAGGGTCCTTATCGGGATTGCAGACTGCCGACTTCTTGTATCCTCACATGGTGGAAAGAGAGCCAGAGAGCTCTCTGGGATCTCTTATAAGGGTACTAATTCCACTCGTGACAGCTCCACCTCATGGCCTAACTACTCCCAAAGACCCCATCTCCTAATATCGTCGCCTTGGGGGTTAGGGTTTCAACAGATGAATTTTGGGGGGACACAAACATTCAGTCCATGACGGGCCAAGAGAGTGAGGTGGGGTCTGAAACAAAGGCCCTCAGTTGTGTGTGGCAGGACGGTGAGGTGAGGAACTAATCCCTGTGGTTTCCCCAACTCCCTGATTATCCTGCTGGACTCTCTCCCCCACCCCACCCCACGATTCTCCCCAAGAGGGAGGAGACCAGCAGTGGACAAAACAGAGAAGAGAGGTGGCAGATTATTGGCCATTGAGTTCCAGAGCCACAGGAGCAGCCGTGAAATAGAAAGATCTGGCAAGAAGGTGTGATTGGCTGGAAGCAGTTTTTCTCCCCCACTCCCTCTGGGGTGGATGAAGATGTGGCGAGCTGGGAGATGGACATGGGAGGAGAGGCCGTGGTGGTGAGGGACGGCCGGGGAAAGCCGAACGGTCAGGAAGACGTACCCGTTAACTCCTCAAAATGTCGTCCCAGCACGGAGAAGTGCGGGCGGGTGGGCAGGAGATACAAAAAACAGATGGTCGTCTCAGAGGTCAAGAACAAGCCAGCGGTCAGGGTGGTAGGGACCTGACACCCCAGGGCTGTGTCTCTGCTGGGGCCTGTGGACCACAGGCCGGTGTTAGGGCCCTGGAGGGCCCGGCCATACAGATGTGGGCTGAGGGGGGTTGAGGGGGTGAGGGTGAGAGCACAGGCCTGCAAGAGCGTAAGGAGTTTGCCTATGGAGGGGGACGGAGCGGCAGCTACAAGAGGTTCTACCAGCGACTCCATACTTGCCTCTGGGAACAAGGGCAAGGTCAGAGGCAAAGGGAATGTTTGGCAGGGACCCAAAGGTGAAGCCCAGCCAGAGGCAGGGCTGGTCAGTCAAGGCTCTTTGAACGGTGGGTCATGGTCAGGTGTGGTGTCTCCAGCTAGGCCTTGCAGGGAGGTCTGAGCAAGTGAAGCTACAAGGGCAGAGCAGAAGGACGGCAATGTAAGGAGTGACTATGTCCCCCTCAAATTCACATGTTGAAGTCTGAACCCCTAGTACCTCGGAACAGGAGTGCATTTGGAGATGGGAACTTTAAAAAGGTAATTAGTGTGAAATGAGCTCAGATGCGTAGGTCCTAATCCAATACGACTGGTGTTCTTATAAGAAGAGATTAGGATGCAGAAGACACAGGCCCAGAGATGATCATATGGACACATAGCAAGAAGGTGGATGTCTGCCAGGCAAGGACAGAGGCCTCCAAGGAAACCAACTCTGCCAACACTTTGATCTCAGACTTCCAGCCTCCAGACCTGCCGGAAAATAAAGTTCTGTTGTTTAAGCCAGCCAGTATGTGATGGTTTGTTATGGCAGCCCCAGCTATGGCAGCTATGTACAGTGGCCATTCAATTTCTTCTCTAAGTAGGTCCCACGTGTGCTGAGATCGTTCCACAAGTACTCACTGAACCCTTGCTAGGTCTAGGCACTGGCCGGCTGCTGTGGACAGTGAGAGACACAAGGCGCTCCCTGCCCCTAAGGAACTCACCGGAAGGATAAACCTTTGTAGAGGAATTGTGATCAGAAGGACCTTCCTGGAAGAGACACGCACAGGAAAACCCAGCAGCTCAGCAGCTGTCACATCGGTTACCTCGTTTGATCCCCGCAGCCACATTAGAAGTTACTAACTCCATCTTCTCGTAGCTTTAGAGATTCAGACACCGGGGAGTAGAGAGGTGACTTCAGGGTCACAAGGCAGTGAGTGGCAGAAATTTGGATGCTGACTTCTAATTCTAAAGCTGCAGTGGCTCTAGTGCATCTCATCAACTCTTCCTGATGGCGCCAATCAACTTTGGCATATCGGCCAGCGGCAATATCCTTGCTTGGCTGCACTGGTTCACACGATCACTGAGGCAGAGAAGTCCCATGCTAGGTGTTGCAGAGCAGGAGAACCAGAGCAGCCTACATGCCTAGATGGCTGGTGAGGCATCATTTCTGGATGTGTCTACAAGAGTGTTTCCAGAGGAGACTGACGGGTGAGCCAGTGGACTGAGAGAGGAAGACCCATCCTTAATGATGGTAGTCACCATCCAACCACTGGGGTCCTGGTGAGGACAGACAGGGAGACGAAGGTGGATTCTCTCTCTCTCCTGCTCTCTCTTCCCCCTCTGGAGCAGACACCTATTCTCCTTGGACTTCAGACTCTAGGTTCTTCGGCTTTTGGACTCTGGGACTTGCACCAGCAGCCTCCCATGGGCTCTCAGGCCTTTGACCTTGGACTGGGGGCTATGCCATCGCCTCCCTGGTTCTGAGACTTGTATTGAACCCTGCCACCAGCTGCTCTGGTTCTCCTGCTCGGCTACACCTAGCATGGGACTTCTCTGCCTCAGTGACCGTGTGAACCAATGCTCTCTAACCAATTTCCTTTCACGTATCCTATTGGTTCCATCTTTCTGGAGAACCCTGACTAATACAGACATACGGCATTTGATGTGGGAGGGTTTCTGAACCCGTTCCTTAAGAAGCAGCAGCGCAGAGTGTGCCTCTTTATAATAACTTCCAGATATTTTCACAGTTGGAAAGAATCAGTTTTAGTTGATTCTGAAGACCCAACTTGTATTCCAATCTCCAGCTCTCAGGAAGCTTAGGTTTCCTTATTTCTTTCTGGGTCTCATCACTCACTTTTTCCTTCCATCATGGGGAGAGAGGCTCCCCCTCCCTGCAGCCTGCAGGACACAGAGCTTGGTGGAGCATGTCTGATGTGTGGTGCTTGTGATTGGTAAACCTTGGGGCACCTGGGGGAAGGGGAGAAGTAGGCTCTGCTAAGAAAGATGAGATGCATACAATTGCCACTGACATTTGCTGCTGCTGTAAGTCTCAAAGAGACCCCACACTCTAAGGGGACGCCTTCACAGGGAGATGGCATCCAGCTCGATGAATCAATTGTGGCTTCACTAGACTCTCCTTGATATTTAATAATGGCTAAAACCCAGCCCTCCGGGGGCCAGCAAAGGCCACCCACACCGAGAGGAACAGGCTCCGAGGGCTCAAGTCAACAAGGAACGGGGCGGGTTTCCTCCTGTTGGGAGCAAATCCAGTTCTCGCGCTCCATGACTTAATCCATTGCTACAAGGGTAGATTAAATACAAAGAAAGAGAATTAAACAAAAGACACCAGTAGTAAGACAATTAGAAAGTAGGGGAAAGAAAGAAGGCTGGCATTTATGGAGCACTCAAATCCCTCCTGAGCTCAACTGTTCTGGATTCTTCCAGAACTTCTGTCTGCTCTACATGCATCGCTTCATTTAATCCTCACCAAGGGCCTCTCCTTGTTCATTTTAGAGAGAAGAAATGGAGACCCTGGGGGCTTAAGGGTGTTGCTTGGCTGCCCAGGTGTATGGACTGTGGAAAGGCAGAGTTTACGTTTTTGTACTCTCCCAACACAGCCGAAACATTCAAAATCAGGGTCGGCTACTGCCCACGGGCTAAGTCCACCCCACTGCCTGTTTCTGTGTGGTCTGTGATCTAAGAATGGCGTTTCTATTTTTTAATGGATAAAAAAAAATCAAAAGAATAATAGCATTTCATGACACATGAAAATTATATGAAATTCCAATTTTGGTCTTCTTAAATTAAGTTTTATTGGAACACAGACCTACTCATTCACTTACAGGTTAGTCTGTGGCTACCTTTGTCCCATCATGACAGAGTTGAGTAGTCACCACAGAGACACTGTAGCCAGCAAGACCTGAAATATTTACTCACTGGAATTTTTACAGAAAAAGCTCACCAGCTTCATTCAAACTGATTTCCAGTCATCCTGAATGACAGGAAGAAACGGATTAAATTCGTGGACGTACACTCCATTGATAACTGACTTTGTTTGACATAATTAAGCACTCACAATTTCAGAAACATCAAACACTGTTCTGTCACCAGCCAGGAAGGGCCCCATAAGGGTTTTAGGATTTACAAGCATAATTAAATATTGCAGTAGAGATTGCTTAGCCACTTCAATGATTTGCCTTGAAGGTACTTAATATTTTCAAGTAAATGCCAGGAATAGAGTTTTAGATGTAACTGGAAGAGTATTAATTTTTTTTGTCCTTTGATTATCGTGTGCATGTGATTACTGCAAAAAAAAAAAAATGTTTACTTTCCCCAAAATTGCTCAGCTCAGGGATTATGGCTGTCCAGTTTATCAGTGGCAGTGGTATATATCACATTTGTTCATTTCAGGTAAAAAGGAGGTGAAGGAAGGAAGAAGAAAAGAAGACAACCCATGCAGGCCATTAACCAGGTCACTGGTTTTATTGCAACATGCTTTTAAAAGAACATGCATGAGTGACCTGTCTCGCTTTCCAATCCAAGAATGTTTGATTCCTCTGTGATGAAAAATTCTCTGACCTCTCAGGAAAACACCCCAAGAGGGGCAGACGTGGGAGATTCTCTCTCTCTGTTTTGCCACATGGCTCCCTTTGATTCAGGAAAGGCCTCCTCTCCTAAACACCTGCTCATGGCCCCAGGAAGATCGCAGGTTGGCTGCATCTGTCCCATGGCCCCTTCAAGCTTTCCCCTTTCCGTGAACCTCCTGGACTCCCGGCTAATTCTTCCTCGTCACTGGTGCCGTTATGTCTTACGCCAGCACCTATCTTATCTTAAGGTACGTGTCTTATCATGGGACACTTCTCTGTTACCTTAGCTATTTCCCTGTGACCATGGCTTCTTCAGGGGCCCTGTCTATTTCTTCGCTACTATACCCTCAGCACCCCAAACAGTGCCCAACACAAAGTCGCCCCTCACTAGATATTTATTGCATGAATAAAGGAATAGGGTTGGGAGAGGGTGCCCACAGGGATGAAGTTCTGGGGACTGAATGCATCACTTCCTTCTCCTCCCAATGAGAGAGGAAAGGAACAGTGTCTATCAAGCCCTCGGGGTAGTCTTCTGACGGCTGACGCACCCCTTTGAACAGAGAGCAGAGGAAACAGGTCTAGGGAAGGCGAACGTTGGGATGGAGGCTCTAAAATGAGCCCGTAGACCTGCTGACAGTGACAAGAGCCGCTGTGTGCAGCACCTTGTGGTTGCCACAACCCCATTTAGACCTCATCGTGACCCTGTCAGATGGATGTTATTTTCTGTTTTACAGGGGAAAGGAGCCAAACTCCGATGCTCTAACCTTTCTGACATCGCTTACTTAAATAAACAGTGAAGTGGTGACTCGTGCTTGGGCTTTTTTTTTTTTTTTGAGACAGAGTCTCACTCTGTTGCCCTGGCTAGAGTGCCGTGGCGTCAGCCTAGCTCACAACAACCTCAAACTCCTGGGCTCAAGCAATCCTTCTGCCTCAGCCTCCCGAGTAGCTGGGACTACAGGCACGTGCCACCATGCCTGGCTAATTTTTTCTATATATTTTTAGCTGCCCAATTAATTTCTTTCTATTTTTGGTAGAGTTGGGGTCTCGCTCTTGCTCAGGCTGGTTTCGAACTCCTGAGCTCAAATGATCCACCCGCCTCGGCCTCCCAGAGTGCTAGGATTACAGGCGTGAGCCACTGCGCCCAGCGGAGCTTGGGCTTTTTTAGAACCCGGTAAATGTTCCTTCAGGAGAAAATCTACCTCTCTTTATGGTAGTGAGGTCAGAGAAAAATCCACACACTTTTCATGCCTGCTTTCTGGTAATCTTGAGCCATCTAGGTAATTATCACCTTCTCACACATTTACTGTTCTCCCAATAAACAAAAGAAAACAACCCCAAACTGATGCACTCATGCTCTCTTTTAGTTGCTTTCTTACGATTGTTTTAGTCCTAGAAGCCTGCCCTGCAGGGTGGCGGAAGGAGCTAGAAGGTGGACAGAGTTCTGACCTTAGAGCACACAGGATTTAAAGAAGGAGAGCCAAATTCAGTCACCAGTTGCAGGCACGAGGTACTCGGCTGAGACGGGGGCTGTGGGCAACGCGTGCAAAGCTGCTGGCAGCTGGGACAGAGGGAACACAGGAGTCAGGTCACAGCCCCGCCAGAGGGCCTGAGGCAGTGGCTGCACGTGGGGCCGTGGGTCGGTGGACATCTGGGCGTGTGGGAGGGAACGTCCGCCTCCACAGCAGTGCAGCAGCCATGCCTGACTTGGTCTTTTTTTCAACCATCGAATCTAGAATGGGGCCTGGCATTTTCTGGAATGGAGAGGACGTGGGATTCACTGTGGCCAGGGCTCAGAGCACAGCCAGGGGAACCATCTGAGCCTTCACTTCGGACCTAATGGCTCGAGTGGGGTTTGTATGAGAGCCTGGGGAACCTAGCCTTTGTCTGGTGTGGACGCAGCAGACGGTCTGGGACCAGCACTCCCTTTGTGCGCTCATGGCGTGGCACTGTGCTGGGTGGTTAAGTGCAACGAATGGTCTCACCAGCCATCCAGGTCCAGTTCCCCAGCACCAAAGCCAACAATCTTTTTTTTTAGTCTCCACAGAGACTGTCAAAAATTGCCAATGACAACTATATTTCAAATCGTCATGGTGGGGTATTGGGAAAAGTTTTCGATTAGCAATAACTGCAGCTCCGATAAACCTCATTGGCTACGACACCGCCGCGGCGCAAAGCTGGACCAAGAGTCAGTTGTCGGTCTCGGTGCCTCATACTTCTACCCCCGTCACCGAGTCTGTCAGTGATATTGCTGGCATGGCTCTGAACTCTGCCCACCATTCTCCACCCTGTAGCCGCCACCCCAGTCCAAGGTAGCACCACCTTTCTCCCGGCATCTGCAGCGGCCTCCCACCTGCTCCCCACCTGTGCCCTGGGGCGTGCATCTTCTCCCACGGCCACCACTCCCAAACCGTTCCCTGCACTGCATCCAGGGAGCTTTCCCAAATGCAAACCTGATCAGGTCCCTGCACGCAACCCCACCCCTTTTCTTAGATCTCACCTCAGATGCCGTTTTCTTCAGGTCCTTCTGTTATTTGCCCTCAAAGTATCATGTACTGTTCCATCCAAGCCCTTATCATGGTTTTTAATTATACGTTTTTTTGCATGTGACTGATAGATTAATTTCTTTCTTCTCTACTAGACACTAAATCCCACAAGGAGAAGAATGGTGTCTATTTTTTGTTCATTCATGACCGTGTTTCCCAAGTAACCAACACAGACTATAACTTGGTAGGTGTTAAATGAATAAATAAATAAATAAATTACGGTGGTAAAAGAATTAATGGTTGGATGGATGATGCCCTAGGCTGAGACCCCTTGCCTCCTGCAAAGACTTGGAGGCTCCTTTTTGAAATACTTACTGAAAATATGTTTCATTATTCTAAGATGCTTCTCTAAATGAATATAGCTGTAGGGAACTAAAACCAGGAATCACATAGTATAATCTGACCAAAAAAGAAAAAAACAAAAAAAATCAAATCCCAAACCAAAAAGCAATTTGTCTCTTACCTAGGCAAAAATAAACCAGAAATTATGATGTGACATTTGCAGATCTTTTAGAACGAGGAGGAGAGGAGTGTGGAGAGGAAAGGTGAGTGTGTAAGATGGGTTCGTACAGTCTAACGTGGACTTCTTTTGGCCCCTTGGTGCTTGGATGATTCTGGCTTCGGACCAGAGGCCCTGGCCAGGTCTACCTCCACGTGTGCGCCTCCAGCGGGGGGTGCCTTCGGGGCTCGAGTTGACCCCACTTGACAGATGGGACCTCTGGAGCCAAGCGAGCACAGTAACAACAGAGGCAACAGATACATGTGTCCTTCCCCCAAACCAGTGCATGCGCACCACCCTATACATGAAAACTGTGCTACTGTTGCCCGAGTTCATCCATGCTCACCGTAGCAGGCTGATTCCAACCCTTATCCCCCAAGCCCACTCTATGTGTTGGTGCCCAAACGACTGGTCTAGCTCCCAGTCCCTGTTTTTACCTCCCTGAGTCAGTGCTTTGGGAGCGGGTGGGGGAGCGGTGGGGCAGTGGGCGTGGAGAGCTGGGAGGAGACAGCTGGAGTTGTGTCGGTGAGTGTTGATGGTGTGGTGGAGAGATCCCAGGCTTTGAATTCAGACACACCTGGGTTCAGATCACAGCTGATCTTGCAGCAATTGACTAAACCTTTCTGAGCCTTCAGTTTCTCATCTGTGAAATGAGCGTAGTAGGAGCCACCTTGTAGGACTGCTGAAAGGATTGAGTGTGTAAGGCGGCCAGCACAGACACTGGGCATATAGTCAGAGCCCCTTGGTGTTTGCTCATTTTCCTTTTCCTTGTCTCTCCTTTAAGCAGCAGCATGATGCAGAGGATGGGCCATGAGCTTTGTAGCCAGACTGAGCTGGGCGAGGTGCTGGCTTGGCCATGGACTGGCCATATGGTCTTGTACAGGTAGCCTAACCTCTCAGAGCTCCCCTTTTCTCGTCCGTAAATGGAGGGTAGCAGTGGGGAGGGTCCACCTTGCAAACTGAGCATTACACAAGAGAACGTATGCTCAGTGCTTGGCGCAGAGTCGAAGGTGAATTCATTACATGCAAATTTCCTCTTCCGTGTTCCTTTGTGGGTCGATAGAGTGATTCGTAGTTATTTGCCCATCTAGGGGTGATTGAGTCTTGAAAAAAACACACACATACACACACAGAGAGAGAAGGAAATGTGAGCCCAGGAGTAGCCCCACAGAATATTAACTAAGACATCTGCTTTCACAGCCTGTCTGCACAAAGGGCTGCTTGTGGATCCTGCTCGTGTTGGCATGCCAGTGGTGTACCCAAACCACGGCTGTGTACGAGGCGGAACCTCTGCCACTGACCGGCTCTGGCTCTGTCTGAGCCACGCAGCTTCCAAGACATCCTGGATGACAAAACTCCCCCTCTGTTTCTTCTGGATGTGTCGCCCCCTTCATTTATAAAATGGCCATTAAAAGAAAACCGAAACCTCCCATTCCAAGCTACCCCTGAGAATGTTTTTCGACATTTGTCCACAGATGGGGTAAAAACATTCCCTTCTAGAGTGGTTCTTAGCATCAAGACTTTTTTTTTTTTGAGACATCGACAGGGCTGTTTCATGTGCTGAAGAGAGGAGTGCTTTCTTCTAACCTTGCTAGTTCTCTGGAGCTCCTAATGCATCCAATTTTCATCACCTTCATGTGAAAGGCGGAGAGAGGGGAAAGGGTTTCTACTAAACTACTGCCGGTTTCATGATGCATTTAAATGAATCCTGGCTGCGGAGTCAGACCCACCTGAGTTTAGATCCTGGCTCTGCCACTTACTTACCTTGAGCGGATGCCTTAATCTTTTTGAACCTCAGTTTTCTTATCTGTGAAATGGGAGAGGGAGGAGAGTCACCACTTCAGAAGGTTGTGAGGATTAAATGCTATAGTGTTTGTCCAGTATCTAACATGGCACAGTGCAGCCGCTTGGCACTGTTCCTCTCTCCTTCTCATCATTTTTTCAGGTCTGTTCAGAAGGTGAGCTAATTAGGTGTGATAATGCTAAGCGCCCTCAAACAGGGAACGATTCTAGATGGCCGCCTAGCCTAAGGGGATAGCAGGTCTCTAGATTACTCGTGGGCAGCACTTTCAGGGCCTCGGGACCTGTTTGTCCAAGCAAAGCAAGGCGTACAGGAAAGTTAGCATTGCATATGCCCTTGACACAGGCCCCAGAATGTTCCTTCACTTTGCTCACTGGGCTGCACCTCTCCACTTGTCCTTTCTGACCACATTTTGCAGTTGCGGCCCCAGCGGATGAGGCTTCCTTCTTTTTCAGTGTGCAGGTGACCTCACCGGGGCACTGAGGGCTTCCAGGTGTGAGGCTGGCTGAGGTTTAAACAGTGCCTGGTATCAGTCAACTGACGCTTGCGTCGGGCAATTTGCTCTCCCCTCCTGCAACATATCCTCATCCTACCCGCCCGGTCATTTCGTCCGCCCTTCCTTTTTCTGGGTAGATTAGTGGGAAAAGCATGGGTCTTCTAATTGGACCACAAATTTGGGCTCACCATCTTCAGGTGTGACTTCTGACAATTTTTTTTTTTTTTTTTTTTTTTTTTTTT
>RJWJ010015896.1:0-35430 GCA_004363605.1 Indri indri
TAAAAAAAGAGAGTTTCAATAATAAATAAAAGAAGTAAAACAGTGCCCAATATAGGATAGAGGTCAAAAACTGAAGAGAGAATAATTTATGATTTGCCAAGAATCTGATCACTGATAGGAAACATTTAAAAGAACAGTTTAGTAAAAGACATTACTAAAATGTATATTATATTGTATATTTTATTTATCTAGGGTATAAAAACCTTTACTCAGGAAAAGACAGATTTTTAGTTAGTATTATTAATCCTTAGTCATAGTATGTATATGATCTTTCTTCCTTCTATATTACCAGCAATCTGAACATTAGCACTAGACCTAATGTATTTAGAGACATGGATTCTTTCTCTAACTTAGCTGTGTAATTCTGAACAAGATGTAAAACAAGCGAATCTTTAAGTTCAAAGGGCATCTTACTCTCACCCAATATAAGAATTCCCCTATAACCCCCTTGACAATCAATTTATTTCACCTTTGTCGATGTCAGTCGCCTTGTGTCTAAAGTAATGCACTTGGACTTCCGGCTCTAACTTTTGATGAAAGGAATTAGAAGATAAAGTCACTGAGTCAGATGCCTTCAACTCATTCTGTATATATGTATACATATATATATATATGTGTGTATATATATATATATATTTTAAATGTTAGTAAATGCTAAAAATCAATAAGCAAAGAGTAATTAGCATGGGTACAGTCTTAACGCCTTTTAGGCTTTACTAAAACTTAAGAGAAAAGTCTATTTAAAAATGATATTTTTATTGACATTTCAGTAGTTGCAAATGAGTCTTTGCCAGTTTTCCTCCTGATTCTAGCATTTTGCCTAATTCTCATTTCATGCGTAGGTAATTCCTGAACAATCCATGTCTTAGAGTGCATTGTGTACTAATTTTGCTCTGACAACCTTGTAATGGGAATTTGAACATTTATTACATTTTTCTTGTTAAAACCAGGGGGGGGGGGAAAGCATTCCAAGTGTTTACAGCTACCTAACCTTGCCTTGATGAGGTGGAATTTGATGTAGCTATTTCCTTTTACTTTGAAATCTCATTTTTAATAACACCATTCCACACTTGGTGCTGCATGTTTCATCCATGAACTCACTCACCTTTGGAAGGAGTAGCCTTAATCCTATAAATCCTGCTTTGCTCCAGTCAGTGTGAGATTGAAGAGTAGAATCTGTTCTAATTATTAAATGTTACCTACCAGTTCCTGTAGTTGCTACAGGGGAATGGAAGCTATAATTAGACCACCCTCTTCAGTTTGGGGAAAAATTATACTTTTGTAACATAGGCAGCCCTGGACTTACACTCAACAACTTCCATCGGCTAACGATTTTTTTTCCAGCATACCCATAAGAGGTTATAGGGATCTCTGACTTACAGTGGATGAATATAAGATTGAAGTTAGGAAATAAATGGAACTTGTAAAACCCTTTACAAAGCCACATAACTTATTTTATCTTTTTATTTACTTTGTCAAACAGAATGGAAAATTTTCAAATTATCTACTTCTCACACTCATTACTTTAAAACAAAACAAACAAACAAAAAACTCTAACAGACAAGGTAGAAAATCACATTTTTTAAAAAGAATAATTTTCAGCATCATAGTATAGTTAGGTGTAGGAGTAGCAAGTTCCAGAAAAAATAGTCATATATAATACCTTTTGTTGAGTGCTCAATAGAAACCAAGTACAGTACTAGACACTTTGCATACATCATCAAATGTAATCCTGATTTCATTGAAAGAAAATATAATAAAATATTAACAATAGTAATTCCTAGGTGAAAGTAACAGTTGAATTTATGTACATTAAATAGATCAATAGATAGACAGACCATCAGGTATTTTCCTTTGAGGAGAATGGCAAGTGATGGTATGTATCTGAGTAGTTCGACCCCTTTATTATTTCCACATCTTACCTCTCTAACGGTTTTGTACCTGAGTCTGCTGGTATTACTCTCTTTCTAATCGTGAGATCTCTAGTATCCTACAAACATATGTTCCTCTCCCCTTTTCCTCCCATGCAAGTGTTCTTCACATATTTGTACCTAGAATCTTCATTCTATATTCCAAACCAACTAGCATCGGAGATGCTATTTACACTAGGCAATAAGAAGTTGAGAAGGATACGTGCTGCAGTACCCCCAAATAAAGGCAGGGCAGTGTGTCTTGCACTAATTTTGGTGGATATGCTCCTCATCACAAGTGGAAATGTAGGCTTTATAATGCCTATTTTGCAATCGAAAAAACTAACACTCAGGTTAACTTACTCAAAGGGGTTACTTAAACCAAGAGAGTTTCATAAGTTTGTCCAGGGTTACTCTGCTGCTTAGGGGGAGAGAGAGGATTGGAACACAGGGTTATTTGACTTCAAAATTCTAAAATTTCTATCACATGTCTGTCATGAAGAAGAATCCATGCAGGAGAATCCCTAGATTTTAGCAGGTATTTGTAGGAGAGATGCACAAACTGAGACTGGAAGCAGAGAAAATATGTTGCACCTGCATGGCCAGGGACAGAGTGTTTCATTTGTCAGCAAGAAGCAAATTCTAACCTCTATGAGATTTTCAGTAAATCAAAGAATGACTTTGGATGCCTGTGTTCTGAAACAACTTGTATATCCACATAGCACAAGCACAGCCCAAAATGAATACTGGCTTGTGCATCTCCTCAAATAGTCCCACATCTGAAGAGTTTGCAGGTACAAACCATTACCAGAAAGTAAGGACTCAGACAGTAAGAAAATCAGGCACATAGCACTTTTCCCACCGAGTCACTTATTGTTCTGTGGTCTACCTTTGATGAGTATTCAGAAGCTTATTCTGTGTTTGGCCTCCTTCATTCTTCCTTTTCCTCCTCTCTGTTGTACTCACCGCCCAGGTCCCATCCTTTTAGACCTCTTAGGTTCTCCGTTCTCTCTTCAAAGTTCTGGTTTCAATTCAAGACAAAATCTACCCCAGCCAGTTCTCCATGTTTCCAGGGAGTGCCCAAGGCTCCATGCAGCAATAAATCCTTTTGCTTAAGAATTTGTGTTTAAAGGCTAGTCTTTAAGACATATTTTTGCTTAAAGGCAAGTCTTTAAGACACGCAAAGTCTTCAAAGGGAAACATCTCTTAGTCAAACGAACCTTTCTCTCATAACGTTGGGCTCATTTTATGGTGGAACTTTGATCCTCAATTACACTAATAAAGTGTATTTTTTAATGGAACACTAGCTACCATAAGAGGATAGCCCCAAATTATTAGGCTTATCATAAACAAACATGATTTCAGTTCCTATAAAATCCAAATTAGTGTTGCTGATCAGAAGGATAGCTCTCCTGCAAAGGGTAACTCAGAGATTCAGGCCTCTTCAGGTGGTGCTGCTGCCATCTTTGCGACAAGCCACTAAAAGGAAAATGGCATGGGGGTTTAAATAGACCACACCTGGGATGGCCACTGTCACATTCACTCACAGTCCACTAGCCACCCCTAACTACCAGGAAATCAAGGGATAAGGGCCACTAAATGGCATAACATGGCATGAAATGCATTCTTTGCCAGAATATGTCATCTAGCTGATGTCCAGGAAGAAAAGAAGAGAAGTTTGCAAAACAGATAGCTAGATTGCATGATGCAAAATTTTGCTTCTTTCTAAAGCCTTATCAGAGATTCCTTTTTCTTAAATTTGGTGTATTTTACAAAAGTGAGAAAGGCAATGTTTTGAGGGGAATGAGAGAGGAGAGAGAAAAAACACCCAACTTGAGGAAAACTCTAATATTACAATTTAAGAAACAATAGCATACATGCCAGAATCCCATTATAAAGTGAATTTTTAGTTTAACTTGTACATCGTATGGGTAAAACCATTAGATAACACAAAAAAATAAGTTCCGTTACCACTTTCAAAACTAAGAATGAAATGCATTTGTTTGCAAGATGAGAAGAATATCCAGATTTGACAATGAGTATTTGACTATGATATCAACTTAAATTGTTTCTGGGGACAAGAGGAAGTAATAATAGTGGCCGCCCTCTATCTAATAAAAAAATGGCATGAAGGGACATGGCATTTATAGAAAATGTTGCCCCCTACCAGACAATGTAAAATCAAATATCCTACTCTAATTAGAGACATCTGAAATATTCTATATTCTATAAGTGTCTTACTTTCCAGGGAGTTTTGGACCACTTCCAAAGGGTAGTCAATTTTGAAAGCAATTTAATATTTTGGCACTTGGACAACTTATTTATGCCTAAGTCTAAAAATTCAAAAAATAAACAAACTCCTCCAGATTTAGTAGATTTGGAAAGTCGATTTAGTGGATTTGGAGTTACTATTTTCTGAACATAGCTTAGACATTAACAAAGCAGACTAATAATAAACTTAGACTAATAAAAGTATCCCCAAGACCACTTTTCCCTCACCCCTGCCTTGCTCACACATGCGTCAGTAAATTAGGGTTTTATTTTCTTTGTGCCAGGTATCCTGCAGATTTTGAGGAAAATAAAAGCCCCTAGTGTAAAATACAAAAGTTTCTGACAACTGGGAGATAAATTCTTATTTATTAAAAATAATTTCTATCTTAGCATGAGGTCAATAGACTTAATGAAAAAGTTTCATGGTATAAACAATATTAAAATATTCTAGTTATGACAATTCCAGTGAATCCCAGAGTGCACTAGATTGTAGAATCAAAGGCTTGTTCCCAGATGCTGCAACTATAGTTTTATGCCTTTTTTTTTTTTTGATCTACACATCTCAGTGGTTCCCAAAATTAGGGCAAAGTACAATGAAATCAAATATATGTTTGGTAATGATACTGACAACCAATTTTAAGAACTGAATTAAAGGCTGACTAAAAGCAAACAAAAGAACTGTACTGTATAGATTAGTTGAAGTGTGACACTCTCATTGCATAGTTGATAATTGCACTGCTTTTCCTCTATACTACCACAGATTCATCAATCAACAAATTGTTATGAAAAATTTATGTATAAAATCATAGAATTTAAAAAATTAAAATAAAACTTTATTTTCAAACATCGAATACTCTAACGATATATATATGCATACACATATATTTTAACATGTAAGCATATATACATATATATGCATGCATTTGTGTTTTTTTAATGTCAAACTGTTCAAGAAAAGTAATATAACATAATTTACAGGAAGTAAAATATATTTTAGGTGAAACCTAGAAACTGAATAGGATTTACTTAAAGAGAGAATAGTGGAGAGACTTTCCTTATAAAGAAAAGACTCAAGTAAAAAGTTAGTAAAGGTCATTCAGAGGAGATTGGCTTGACTAGGGTGGAGGATTTGTGTAGAAATAAAGGAGTAAAAAGATTAGAAAAAGAGGCTGAGGTCATACCTGGGGGAATCCCTGAAGTCCAGGCTCAGGACTGCACATGATCTTACAGAGAATAGGGAGATATTGTAGGACTTCCAGCATTGTCTGACAAATCTTATTGAGCTGGATAGAATTCAATGGGATTAGTGCTATCTAGCAAGAGACTACATAAAATATTATATACAAATTGTCTTTACAAAGACATTGCTGGACCAGTATGTGTGGGATGGAGGGAAGTGGGAAGGGATTGAGGGAGGAAAAGATGCAATCATTGAGATGCGTGGTGGGCAAGGTAGATGGCGGGGGAGGAACAGAAAGAGTCATGGGAAAGACACATATCGCCAGCACAAAGCCTCAAAAAAGACTTGCTAAATGAACTAGTAAACCCATGTATTGTTTCTACTCTCTTTGCATGTGCAGTGTTTCTCTCAGTTCTCATAAGATCCTGTGAAGAAACAAGCAGCCTTGGTACAAGCTTTCTCCTTGAGTCTCCACCACACAGTCTCATATATGCTCTCCTTGATGCCACCATTGTGTGTTCTTAAATCACCTTGTGTTCTTCTTTTATAGCATTTATTTACCACTTAGATTAATTTTTATATTACTATATATGTACACTGACTGAGCCCACAATTAGCCTATAAACTCAGTAAGAGCACAATGTACATATTCTCGCCATTGTTTCCAGCACATATTAAAGTTTAGTAACTGTTCCTTGGTGAAACATTGCTATGTGGAGGATCAGAATAATTTGCAGCATATTGGCTCTATGTTTCTTACATAAAATTATCATCATCAGAGCTATCACTAGATAAAATGCAAAATCAGTATGGAGAAAGACTTCTTTTTTAAATGACATTTCTGTACCTTTGACCAAATTCTCATCGCCAGCATCAAGTACTGTCATGCCACCATCGTCTCCTCCCAGTACTAAAGAAAAGCAAACTATAAAATTAGATCACAAGTAATGCTAGAATGATTTGTCTTCTAAAGATCCCCAAAGAAGAGAATCATCAGAGATGATGGTATTTCAGGCATCCCTGAGGTCCATCCAAACAACTATCCCTTTCACTTTTGCATAGAACTGGCCCTGGCCATATTTCCTCCTATCATTTTTTTCTAATAACAAAATAAAAATACTAACTAATCTTTACTCAATAATTGTTTGTAATAAGAGAGAAAAAATGTGAATGATTCATGTTTCACCTTATACTTTAGATAGGTTCTCTGCTTGGGTGAGCAGTCAAAATGAAAGGCAAAGAGTAGCAAGGGCACCACTTGCTGATGCAGGGTGTATTCATCTTCATGATGGGATCCAAGGAATTTACCTCTTATTTGTCCTCGGCTTTGGCGTCAGCTCATTCATTTCCATATTCTACCTCTCTGAATAGAAAGGCAGAACATAAGCAGAACAGCATTTCCTCTATAAATTCTAGAAATCTAAGAAATAATGCAGAATTTTTGGCATTTAAGTAAATTGTATTAAGGTAATCAGTTTACAAAGGAACATTACTTGAACAAGAGCACCTACTGGAAGTGTAATATTTTAAGCGCAATTATAAGAAATTCTATCCAAATTGATAATTTCCAATAATCTAGGATGACTATTTTTTCATGATATGTGATTATACTATTTTATGATATTTTAAAAAACAAAATGCATTCCAGTTTATAATGAGAATGTGAGCTTAGATATGAGTTTTCTCACCAGATATTATAAAATGCATTAGAGAAGGAAAAAACACAGAACAATCTATTTACAAACCATATGATGTATAACAAGGTACTCTTAATCTAATTTGCAATCCATAATGGAGACTGTAATTTTCTTCAGGAGGAGAAAAATGACTCATATTTATTTATAAATAGTACCTTGAAGTTCTCTGTATTTAATTAAATGTCCAATGACAAATCTGATTGCCCTGATTACATCTTCAGAATCGCAGATTGATAGAAACCACAGGGTCAGGGGAACCATTTACCACGGCAACAGTGAAATGTGGGATTGATGTCACTTCATTCTGGGATGTTTTATTTGAAAATGGTTAATCTCTGGTAGCATCAACGATGCCATGTTATTATCTTTCAGCATTTATGCATATGCTCTGATAGCGCAGTACCCCGTTGAGTATTGAATTAAAGAGGGACGATTTCAAGCCATATCTTTCACTAAAATATAGCTCTTCCCAAAGTGTCAATGTGAAAAATGTAATGCCAAAGTAAATTTGTAACCTAAACTTTTCCATAACAGAACATAGTTTTATAGGTGCACTGAGGGAAAGAGGGAGAAATACATTAGATTTAATGTGGGATCTGTCAATATCAAGATTGGTTATAAATGACACCCAAGGCACATATTGCAGGGTAGAGAGGGAAAGGTTGGGCCAATCTATTTCCACCTAACTGACTCGCAGGACCAGGTAGACACTGTTTAAAAACTGGTGCCATTTTCAGTTTCAGCTTAATTACCTAGTTACCAATTCACTTTAGAAAGTGACAAAATTACAAGGGCAAAGAGACTCCATGAAACAGACTGATGAGGCAACATCTCAAAGACAGGACACAAAGGATGAAAGGCATATATTAGCCAACCAAGTTATCTTTGTGATCCAGAGGCATGGTAGAGAGATATATATTTGTCTCTGAAGCAGTTCACAGAATGAAATTTTGGTTTGTAGGTAAAGAGAACATAACATCCCCAATCTCAGTCTGTTATTCATTATCTCTCTAACAGAAGAGACAATAATACTATTTCTGTTTACCTACAGCAATGTTATTTTATTATCTTTTTCTTTTTTTTGCAGTGTATCTTAGTATGCTTTTTAATGAATTAAGTACTTTCTTTTTTTCTTTTGATTTTGTTGCAGTAAGAACACTTAACATGCAGTCTATCCTCTAAGAAAACTTAAGTGTGCAATTCATTATTGTTTAGTATAAGTACAATGTTGTACAGCAGATCTCTAGAGCTTATTCATTTTATTTAACTGAAATTTTATGGCTGTTGGTGAAAAATTCTCCCTTTTCCCCTACTCCTAGCCCCTGATAACCATCATTCCAGTCTTTGATTTTATGAATTTGATTATTTTAGATATTTCCTATAAATGGAATCATGAAGTATTTGTCTTTCTGTGTCTGGTGAATTAAGTAGTTGCTTAATCTATCTCTTTCTCTCATTTTCTAATATAAAGTTGTATAGAAAAATATTTCCTAAAATGTTGCATTTTTCCATGTGGTAGTGATCATGAATGTTCAGAAATATTCTGACTCTATCCTTTCAGCAAGTGGAGGCACTGCACCTTCCCCGCTGACTTAAAATTAAGTGTGGCCATGTGACTTGTTTTGGCTGATGAAATGCCAGTGGAAGATGTCGTGTAACTTCTGGATAGGAGCTTTAATAGCCAGAGACTGCTTTGCCATGTTCTCGTACCCTCTGCTACCAAATAGACAGGGGCTGCTCCAATATCCTTGGTGACGAGGGTGAAGTCAATAAAGAACAGAGCCTCCAGCTGATCTTCAGTGAACATATTCAGGAGTAATGGAGAAAAAAGCTCTCTGTGGTTTTTATACACTGAGATTTAAAGTTTGTTACTGCAGCCTAGTGCATATTACCGATGATATATGCACTGATAATACTAGAGAAATTCTATTTTAAAACATGAATTGATGATCTATATTACTGGACACCACAAACGCTGCAAGTATCCCTCCATTGTCTTAGTTCTTTCTGAATTAGTCCAGTGGTAGAACTTAATTTTCTGATATTCTGCTGAGAGACGTGGTAGGGTATTTGTCACAATTAACTGCTTTATGAAACTTAGGCAATCATGTTTCATTCCTCATAACTAGGGTAATAAAATTATGAGGGAATGGAAAGTAGACAGGACATATCGTTCTTTGCTTGAAACCATTAAACTCATGAGATCGATCAAATGGCACAATTAAGCTTAAAGGTAAAGAAGTGAAAGCTTTAAATTTATGGTTATAACATAATTTTAAGCTGACTATAAAATGATATAAGTAAAGGGAGGAAAGAGTGCTCTTAAAAAATAGGTAATTCACTAACACCCTGCTCAGGTTGTATATCTATATCAAAAATAAAGCAAGATCAAAACATTATTGTCTATTTATATATTCTACTCATCAAACATCTTTTGATTACATAATGTTTTGATTACTTCCATACTAGTCATTAGAGAAAAACATAGAGGACTATATTCTTTATTTAACCTGCTTGAGTCTTTCATTACTGAAAAATCTTATTCTCTCTCCAATGTTATCCAGTAGCTATGACTGTGATCAGAGACCTGTTCTATATCTGTGCTATCTAGCACCACAGCCATCATTGAGTGCTTGTCATGTGGCTAGTGCTACTAAAGAACTGAATTTTTAGTTTTCTTTAATTTACGTTTAAAGAGCCAAATGTATCTAGTAGTAATAGTTACCATATTAACAGTACAACCTAAGAATAAAGTTGTGCCTTCAAGGTCGCAAGACACTACCAACACCAAAAGCCCGGCATTCAGAGCCTCAGTTCTGTCTGAAAGTTACCTAAAGTGGAAGAGGGGGCCATGATGCAAGGAGGTTTTTGTCACTAGAGAAGTTATTATATAGCAAATAGTGATAAACAGTAATAAACAGTAAATAAATAGTAAATGTATTCTGTTTCCTGACATTGTTGTGAATACAGGATTTAAACCATGAGCATAATCTTCCCCACTTCTATCCTTTTAATCCAAATGGGCCACATTCCTGTCAAAAAACAAATTCCTACAGTCCTTAATGCAATTTTCTGCAAATCTGACATCATTATAAATGCTTCAAATTACTTTTACCTTACCTGTAAAAATTGTATCAGTACCCCAAGTTCTGTATAAGTTCAAAAGTCTCTATGCATGTAAAATTTGGGCGATTTAACTCTTTTTTACATTTCAGCCTATGTCTCACATTATAGTGTCATCAAGTGAATGTCACATAAGTAGATGTCTGAAATGTACCATTTACATAATCCCTAAATTTTCAAGAAGAGCCATTTGAGGCCTCAGATCTAGTTTTCCATCTCTCTTGAATTTGTATGTTATTGATCTGTTTGGAACGCCATCCGTGTAAGCATTAACCCTGTTCTACCACTAAACAGTTCGAGCATAGTTAAGAGTGTCCAATCTTTGGTTATGCATCCAAAGTTTTATTATTTTTAGCAATTTAAAGCAAAACAATTAAGTGTGTTCCACTGTATAAGATAAAAAATAGGCAGTGTTACATTTGTGAGACAACATTAAAATTTGATTAAAAATGTAGCATTCAGCTCAGACTTTTTTTCTTAGTGTTATTTCTGTGGGCAAACTCAAGGAAAGATTTTGGCCATTCGTAATCATTAATTCTATACCTACAAGCTATAATTGATCTGGCACCGATACACATATACTGACATCAGTCCAATTTTATTTATCTATATTTAAATCATATTGCAAAGTGTCAGTTTTATGTGGCAGTCAAAACGGTGGCAGGGAGAGTTTTAAAAGATTTGCATTAATCTCCATCTTAAATAACTTAAACTTGATGTTTTAAAAATTTTATCTTATTTTATAATTTTCATGTTGTCTTTTTTTTATAGAATTTGATTTCATAGATTATCAGATTAATTAGAAACCTTCATTGGCTCTCCATTGTCTGTTATTTAAACTGCTTAGTGCAATGTATAAAAAGTTCTTTGACTCTGGGCCCTTACTTTTCAGCCCTTTCTTACAAGGTTTCTTCCTTCTGCCCAGAACATACTTGTCAGTCCTTGAAAAATGCTTTGTCTTTGCTGCTGTTGTTGTTGATGATGATGTTTTTGGGGGGTTATTTTTAATTATTATGGGCACATAATAGTTGTATATCTTTACAGGGTGCATGTAATGTTTTGATACAGGCATATGATGTGAATTAATCAAATCGGGGTAATTGGTGTATCCATCACCCAGGCATTTATCATTTCTTTGTGTTAGGAGCATTCCAATTCCAATCCAAATGCCCCGTTTTGAATATTTAGAGAACTATCCTTCTTTTCCCCATTTAGCAAATCTCCCCTCACCCTTTAAGACTCAGTTTACCTTTCTTCTCACTCATTCATTCAGCAAATAGATGAGTCCTTGCTGTGAAACAGACACTATGTTAAGTGCTTCATAAATTAATTCATTTAATCCTCACAATTATTCTATACAGTTGATATTAGTGTTATCATGATTTTACAAAGACAGATAAGGACTGCCCACCTTTTTGCCTCACCTTCCTCATGTTGTTTTGAACATAGAATTTATTCCACTCATTGTCCTGACTGGGATACTGTGTCTCCATTACTGGACAGCACTGACACCATCAGCTTCTACCACCTGTCAGTTTCTCTAGGGCTGCCTCTTCTTCAGTGTCGAATCTCAGAACAGGACAAAGTAAATTTTGTAGACTGCTGTAGATTTAGAGTAAGAAAGAAAGCTCTCATTAATGTAGCATAAACCTGGTTGCAAGCTGAGAATTCCAGCCTAGAAATTCAGGTTAGTTTATTAACAAAACAGCTTTGATCACTGCCATCCTTTTCCTGTATGGCAATTACAAACCGTCTTTTTATTCTCATCAACTACTAGGGCTAATGAAAGAGTAAGATATCATTCATATCTGCTCATCTCAATCAGTGGTAGAAAACCACTACTTTCTGAGTGACTACTATATATGCAAGGGCATCTGCAAAATATATATATATATAAAACTTATACGAAATTCAATTGAATAACAAAAAGTGATCAGAAGCCCTGAAAGAGAATTCTTTTGGGGGTAGAAGTTGAATATATGTTTTGAAGCATGTCGTCTCCTGGACTGACATGGCAGGTTTAACACATGGAAATGTATGCAGATATGAATGTAACAGAGAGGCTGGGGTCAGAGAAAGAGGATTCCTCTATCCTGTTTCTTTTCTCAAAAGTGCCAAAAACTAATAAGAAGGGACCATCTTCTTAGTTTATACCAAGAATGTTTTTGTAAAAGACTGATATTTTTAATTTAAAATATGATGTTTAAAATCATATAATGATAGTGAAATTTGAGAAATTGTTCTATCTCTTTCTATATGCATGATTTTAAATTATTATTTAAATGGAAAATTGGACATTATTTTAAAATAATATTATAAAGTATTTTTGATTTGGAAACTCAGAAGCCAAGAAATGTATTCATATATGGCCCATTGAGGTTTGCACGGAAAAAACTCTGGTTCTATATTCACATATTACCTCAATCCATTCATATGATAAATTTAGGCCAATGACCACAAGAGGGATGAAGAAGAGAATGTGTTGGATGGATCTGTTTGAAGCCATTACTTCTTTTGAAAGAGAACAACCTTTGCCTGATCCTCCATTCTTCTATTACTCTAAGACAGCCCCTCAGCCAATATAACAATAAACCCTCCTGGCATCTGGCCCACGCTTGGGCTCCAGCCTGGACTGTTCTTATTTCAAAAAGCCACATATGGGTTCTATTAGCATCAGCAAGAAGAGGAAAGAGCATCAGTCCTCATGACTGCTGGGTCAGCAGAATTCATCCATAATTCATTTGACAAACAGCAGTTTTATGTAAAACGGACAATACATTCTGCATTTTACCTTGTTGAGAGCAAAACTAAAGGTATTAGTGAACGATTTAAGCAAAAAGAAGTCACTTCTACATTTATGTTATATAATTGCAACTTATAAAACAGCCCATGGAGCATGGGAGATATCCTAACAAAAAAGTGTGGTGGTTACAGTTTGGACCTAGAAGAGTACAAACATAGTATATTCAGGTATCACTATTTACTAGATATTTTGCCAGAGGGAATTAAAAGAAAAAGAAGATTTTTTTGTGAACTTGTTTACCTGAAAATAAAAGAGTATAAAGCCAGTTTGTTTCTTCGTTTCTTTTTTTTTTCTAGATATAAACAAAAATAGCATCTGAGAGCCAAATAGAAAAAATTATAATTGTCTATTACACTTTTCCCTCTGTATAATGGTAATATGGTATCTATATTTTTATTATTATTAATCTATTATTCTTGAGTAATCTCATCTTTGCAAGGCAAATTTTGCATTATTTTGTATGTATAGATTTTCCACATTTCTTCTTGCAAGTTTGTATGGTTGATAAAAAAGATTTAAACTTACTTTAAAGAGAAAGGATTGGCACACAGCAAAGTGAATGAAATACTGGATAACAGCTACCAAGAAGCTTTTTCGGGATAATAGTGCAAATTGAATTGCCTGCCTTGAAAGCACATCACAGGTGGCAGGTGAGGAAATTCTCAGCTTCCCTGACTCCCTTCCAGCCAGTAAATGTATCCATCAAAGTCATATGATCAGCACTACTGGCTTGGCCAGGCTCGTGTTCAGGAAAGAAAAAAAAAGTAAGCAGATACTGAAAGCATATGCTTGTTTTCTCCTGGCAGAAGGACCTGCTGTCTTACTTCTTCTGAAGAGAAACTAGATTTTAGGCAAAAACATTGTGTGTCTCTTAAAATTAGTATTCACCATCACCCAAAAGCAATTCTTGGGTAAGCGTCCAGACCTGGGTTCTAGTACACCTTGATCCAGCTTGCACATTGATTTGCTTTGTGACCTTGAGCGAGTCACTTCCCTTAACTTCCATTCCCTGTTCTTCAAAATGATAGAAATAAATAATACTCTTTCCCACTGCCACTTGTTATGATTCTAGTGTCTTATTTATATCATACAGTTTTTCTATGAGAAGAAAAATACCAAAACACAAAAGCTATGAAGTTTCCTGGCCTGATAATATCTATTGCAAAATAGTGTTTCTGAGAGGATTATGTGAAATAGTACATCTAAAATGTCTACCACAGAGCATGTGCTCCTCAAATGTCAATCCCCTTGCCCCAGGGTCACATGTAGTATCTTACTCTAGTAAAATCATCTCTACCATCTGAAAATCTCTTTGTGCCAGATATTACAGCTGCCACTATGATTACTAGCATTGAGATAACAGGACTTAAGAGTACTCGAAAGTCTAAAATTACTGTGGAAAACTCCGCACACTAATTTTGCAGGACTATTTTTTAGAGGATGGCATTCTGTTTCAACACACCAAGTGTGATATTGCATATATACTTTACTTAACACAGTATCTATTAGCTATCCAATAAGTGAATCAATAAGTCATTGAATAATTGCTTCTACACTCAAGCATTAATATATAATGTATCTCATGCTGTGTGTTTCTTTAGACTACATGCTAGAACCTGACTTACTCTGTCATATTGATTTAGGCTATATAACAGATTCTTATCGTGAATTCAGTACAAACTGGGAAAATTTATCTAATTTGTTGCACTTGAAGGTTTTTCCCCCTTTCCATGTAATAGGCATAATAATACCTAATTTACAGAGATTTGTCAAAATTAAAGACGATAACTAACATGTCAAAGCTATGGTATGAGATAAGTATGTATTTATTTTTAAATAAATTGGTAGTATTTTGCATATATCATGTGATTTTAAAATAACTACTTTAATTTTACTTATATAATAATATTTCTGAATGTAAGCTTTTGGAGGATTGCAGGAGATTCCTCCACTACCATTGGACTAGGCTATTGCTCATGATAGCAGAATGAAAGTTGCTGACCTCCACTGTGATTCTGAATTCTGTGATCAGTACAAAAAAAAAAGATATGAAAGGCCAGTATAAAGACAGTACTGCTCATTAGACTATAGTTTCTTTTAACCATGACTGCCTATTATTATTTGATCATAGAAATAAAAAAATGACATTGATATAAAATGCAAATGACTCGTTGAGTCAATAATAAATTACTGGCCGCAAACTCTTCAATAACAAAGGATTGATTTGAAGCCAGGCAGCATTTTAGACTTATCTATTGTCTTCAGCTGTGCTGAGTTAATGAGTATTTATAATTACATTGGATTTTAACTAATACATCTTTTTCATTTTGGAAATTGATTTTATATTAGTGTCATATTTTATGGTTTACACAATTACCTGACTATACAAAGGTTGACAGAATAGACCATAAGCAAAGGCTTGGGACTACAATAAGCCATTTTAATGAACAGAATGTTTTTTTCTCTTTTCAAGAATATTCACCTTGTTTTTAATTTTCTTTTATGTATGAGTATTAAGAATTTTTTTTTAAATTATCAAATGGTCATGGAAATACCTTTTAGTAACTAAAAAGCATTATTCACATACCGTTCTTTGTATTTTTCAAATTACATTGAAAAAAGTTGAAAATTTGTGTCTGACATTTTAAATTTCTATTCCATAATCCAATAGAAATTTTCTACATTAACCATGTCAGAGTGTGAGCTTTTAATCTTTTATAAAAGTCTGGTTGGTTCAAAAACAAGTGATTCCAACCATTCTTTGAATGTCACTTACCAAGGAGCACTTACATATGCCTAGAGGGTGGCCTCTTGTGAAAAACAAGAGGCACAGGACACCCACTGAAGAGATTAGTCTAAACTCTTTATTTGGTTTGGTTTAGAACTGTCCAGTAGCATAAACACAATATTGCTGTATTCTCAGATAGAAACAGGTTAAGCTAAAAATACATATTACTACAGAAAAAAAAAAAAAAAAGGATCAACTTGTCCATGGTTATTCATTTACGATTCTCCTTGGGGGTCCCTAAGAAGCAAATGATATGCAAACAGCTGCATGATTATTGCTGTGCTCTTGTTGCTATTTGGTGATTGCTATTTACATGTAAATTACTACTTGGAAAAGTACAACTTCTCTTCACCAGCAACCAGACAATAAAACAGTTCTTTCTAAGCTGTCCAAGATTAATTACTCAAAAATACTTCCTAAAGGAATCATTCTTTACAATTCTGCATTTCCTAGAAAAGTAATTTTAGAATGAATAAAATAGAAGAGAACAACCCCATCCTGATTCTGAGGCAGTATCTATATAATAAACAACTTTAGAAGAATATGGAGAGTAGGTTTCTTTCTGTGAGGACTGATTCACAAGAATGGGAAAGAAAAGAAAAACATGAAGCCACTGGAGATACTTAAAAATAGATGAGAAGACATCAAAGATAAAGTTGATTTATTTCCAAATTTTATCTCTGGGTCGGGTTAGATGACATCACCCCTCACCCTTAATATGTTTATGCCTAATCTACCCAAAAGAGCACAAAACATTCTACGATAAAGACATCTGCACCCGAATGTTTATGGCAGCACAATTCACTGTTGTAAGTATGTGGAAACAACCCAAGTGCCTGTCAATCCATGAGTGGATTATTAAAATTTGGTACATGTTTACAATGGAATATTACTGAATCATGAGAAACAGCAGTGATCTAGAACCTTTTATACTTTCCTGGATTAAACTTAAGCCCATTATCCAAAGTGAGGCACCACAAGAGCGGAGGAATGGTCTCCACTTGTACTCGCCATCAAATTGGTACTAACTGATCAACACTAGGGTGATCACATGGCAGAAATACTCTCCAGGGATTAGGCAGATGGGGGGGTAAATCCACAACTAAAGGACATGGGGAGCACTGTAGGGTGGGAAGGGCATGCCTTTAACCCACACTTGGGTGAGGCAAAGACATAAGTGTAACCATAATGTTTGTACCCTTACAATACCCTGAAATAAAAATAAATAAATAAATAAATTTTACTGAAGATTGTCTCTGGAATTTTACTATCCTGTTTTGTGCTTATCTATATCTTCCAAGTATTCTAAAATAAAAGTAAAAAGTTACTATTTTTAAAGTGCTTACGTAATATTTTGAAACAAAGTCAATCGTGGTTAGCCTGTTAATGTTCCATAAGGAAACTTCACTTTGAAATAAAGTTGTACTCTTTAAAAAAAAAAAAAAAAAGAGCCAATTAACTGACCTCTGGTTCTATTATTAACTTTTAATTTCAAAATATTAAGGGGGTACAAATGTTTTTGTTACATGGATACCTTCTATAATTCTTAAGTTGGGGCTTTTAGTGTGTCCGTCACCCGAATAATGTTCATTGTACCTGACAGGTAAGTTTTTACTCCTCACCTCTTTCTATCCATCCTCCTTCTTGGTTTCCAATGTCCTTTACATCTCTTTGTGCCCATGTGTACCCATCGAATGTGTTTTTTTAAATGGACATTAATAAAAACATGATTCTTACGAAAAAAAATATGTTCATGCCTAAATATTATCATGACAGTAGAGATCATTAAACTGCCTGAATTAGGCAAATAAAATAAAAAAAGAGTTCTGTGTATTAGTATCAGTTAACATTTGGATACTTTTTTTACAAAACAAAAGTACTTTTTCTTAAAAATATGGATATGAATATATTTACAACTAGATCATAATCTATATTCAATTTCATATGTTTTTCTCCAGTATTATATGAATGGTCATTTTCCATATTAACTAATGTAATCACAGCAAAATTTTAATGACTGTATAATATCTCCTTTTATGCTCATACTATTACTTATTTACTCAGTCCCCTGTTGTTAAATTTGTGTTATTTTTCGTTCATTATTATAGGCCATTTTAAGATGGAAATACTTAAGCACACATCACTGACTTACTGATCCAATTACTTAATTGGGATCAGAATTTCTGTACCAAACAAGTAATTGAGAATTTTTATACATATTGAAAAATTGCTCTACAAGGAAGTTATCCAATTTATACCACAATTAAAAGAGTAAGAGAATGTCAGTTTCATTTGATTCCATTTAAACTGATTGAAGGATCAAGAGTCTACTTAAATAGTGACTCTTTTTCTTCCTTCAATTCCATGTTTCAGAGGATTTTAATCAACCCAAAGGAGTTCCAGCTAGATTAGTGTAGTCAGGAAAAAGAGGAAAATAAAAGGATTTCTTACTCAACAGAAGAATCATAATCCATTTAATCCACAGACCAGTCTGACTTTTCAATACCAGAATGTCTATGATTATAAGCCATGGATTTTCAGGAAGAAAAAAATAAGAGTTTAAGTACACTTGAAATGATTTGAAAATAAGGTTTATTTTCAAAAATAAGGTTTATTTTCAAATATAGTTTACAGATTTGTAGATTTTATGTAAATTAATAGGTTTGAAAGTGATGACTCAAGCTTATTTTACATCATTTATGATAAATATTGTCAACTCTATATTCTGATAATGAGAGAAAAAGAAAGATATAAATATCCTCAAATTACTACTTATAAAAATAATTAGTTATAATGTAATATAAAATAAATTTTTCTTAAAAGTATTATAATAGCATTCAGCATTTTTTTCCAGCAAACATTTTATTTTAATTTAAGTGCAGGGACATAATAGTGAAAAACAAAAGAGAGTCTCTTGTTTTCTTTTCATAGAGATTCCATTCTAGTGCAAGGAGACAGTTAAAATTCAAACAAAAAACACATAGTATGCCAAATGGAAGAAAGTATTACAAAGAAAAATAAGGTAAATTAAAGATACAGAGAACGGTTGAGGAGAACTATTTTAGGTAAGATGAAGAGGGAAGGTGTATTAGTCTGGGTTCTCCAGAGAGACAGAACCAATAGGATGGATAGATAGAGATAGAGATAAAGATGGATAGATAGATAGATAGATATGAAAGGGGATTTATTAGGAGAATTGGCTCACACTATAATGGAGGCTGAGACATTCCATGACAAACTGTCTGCAAGATGGAGACCCTGGGATGTCAGTAGTGTGACTCAGTCCAAGTCCAAAAACTTTAGAACCAGAGAAGCCAATGGTGTAATTTTCAGTTGCAGGCTGAAGACCTGAGAACCTGGAGGGGTGGGAGGGTGTTGGTGTAAGGCATAGAGTCCCAAGGCCAAAGAGCCTGGGGTCCTGATGTCCAAGGGCAGGAGGAGAAGAGTATGTCCTAATTCCAACAGAGAGAGGTAGAGAAACAGAGAGAGAGAAAGAGAGAACGCACACACAATTCACCTTTCCTCTGTTATTGTTCCATCTGGGGCCCCAGCCAATTGAACTGTGCCCACTCACATCGAAGACTAATCTTTCCCACTCGGTCCTCTTAGACTCACATGCCAATCTCCCCTGCAAACACACTCACAGAAATACCCAAAAATAATGCTGTATTGGTTCTCTGGATATTTCTTAATCCAGTCAAGTAGACACCAAAATTAACCATCACAGAAGGCAAATCTGGAGAGGTCATATTGGGGCATAGATTTGAGTGAAATAAGAGGTGAGACATTTGAATGTCTGAGGAAGATGCTTTTGGGCAGAGAGGAAAGCCAACACGAAGCCCCAAAGTTGGAATTTGTTTAGATGTTTGAAGACTAGTAAGCTGGCTATTCTGATGGTGTAATCAATGAAGGGAGAACTGCCAGAGGGGAGGTCGGAGCTGAAAGGTGATGGTGAAAAAACATTCAGTGATAGGAAAACTTGCAGGTTAGCCTACAAAAGTACTCTGGATTTTTTCCTGAATGTATTTGGAGGCCTAACATTATCATACTCATATTAAGTCTCCCTGCTGTGTGGAGAATAGATTCTAGAAAATGATGCTGGAAGGTGATCAGTTCAGAAGCCTTCGCAATATCCAGGGTAAAATTATTGAATATGTTTTGAAGATAATGTTAACTGATTCACTATTGGTTTAGATGTAAAGTGGGAAAGAAGTAAAGTACGTTATTCAAAAACGTGAATTTGATTCTAAGGTAATAATTTAAGAATCAAAAGATCATATAGTTTACCAGAAGTATATTCCTACATTTTTCTAATTCTTATACTCACATTTTTTTGCATATTAGCATTTCTGAACTGGAATATCTCTACCTACTTATCCCACCCTCCACCCTCTGAGAAAATATGGTATTTGTTTAAAACTGACTACTGTCGTTTAAGTAAGCTCTCCTTCCCCACTGCCCTCAACCCGTGTTAGATGTGGCAGAGATGTAGTCACAGCTTATGGTTTTTTGCTTTCCCTTCTCTTCTTCCGCCACTTGCCCACCTTCCTAGTGCTGAGTGGTCTGTGTTTCGTAGAGACTGGATGGCAACTCACTGAGGTAAAAATCTGATACTCAAAAGAAGGAGGAAATCCCATGTTAAAGTACATACAAGGTGCTGTCTGTGGGCTTTTATGTAGATATCATCAATATACTCTTTCAAAAAAGCACATATTTTTGTCTACTTGGTCAGTATTTAAGAGTAATGTGCTCTTACTTGTTACTATACTTAATCCACAAGCCTGCTAATACACTCTTGGATAACCAAGGTTCACTGTGGCATTTGTGAATAACTTTTATGAGATACATGGCTTAACTTAGCTTCTAGCATAGTCGAAGACTAAAAGAAGCACTAACTCTTGCCCTGGGTTGTTTTTGTTTTTTGTTTTTTATTTTTTTCCATGGGCATGTACTCATCTTTCTTTCATATTTCAGGAGTCTGACAATACTAAACTATTCAGCTTTAAAGTTTGTGAAATGGTGTGAATAAATCAGTCCATCACAATTTTTCCTCTTTAAATATGAAATGTTTTTGCCACCAGGTTTTTCTATTACTGTTAGATAAAAATCAGCATTTCATTTTATATCTCTATATATGTCTAACCTTAATATTCCATGCATAGAGAGGAATCAAATTCATAAATAATACATCTTAACCTTCTAGGGAGAATAAACATAAATATAGTGAGTTGTCATGCTAATCACAAATGTAACATAATGTAAAGCACTTTTGTGTAAACTCTTTGACGTTCTTTAACTGACTACAATGCCAATAGTTCATTCAAATAATGAAATTAGTCATTGTTGCTTAATTTAAAAATTTTTTTCCTAAACATTTATTTAACCATTAATCATTCAAATTCCTAGGGCAAATGGAGATGGCCTTGTTGTCTAACCAAAATGGGTAATCAAAACAAATTACACAACTCAAAATGCTTTAAGGGACAGAAAAGGTTGGTCAGAAAAGATATAGGGCAAAAAAAGGTGTCTAGCTTTAAAACTATGATTATAATCCAACTAACTGGATTCAGTGGATTGTAAACTTATTACACTAGAAAATCTTCCTAAATAAAATTGAGTTAACCAATATTTATTGAGCACCTACTAGGGTTAATGTAGTTTTTAAATTATTAGCTATAATGCCACATGACAGAAGAAAAAGTTAGGCAATTACTATGTCATCATCAGCTTAATTTGAATCTGCATGAATGAGCTGTTAAGTAAGGAAGGAGAATGTCTTTAGGGCATATCAAATAGGCTAATAAACCACAAACCCTTTCTCTTCTTTATAATAATAGCCAGTATTTATTTAGTGTTTACCATACAGAAGGTACCGTGCTAAGCACTTTATGTGCAATATCTCATTTGATATTTCCAGAAACCCCTACAATCAGTGCTATCATAGTCCCCATGCAAAAGATACAGAAACTGAGGCCCAGAATGGTTAAATAGCTTGCTTGAAGTCTCGCATGAAGCAAGTGGTAGAGGGAGAATTTGAGCCCAGACATTCTGACTCTAGATCCCATACTCTTGAAAATTTATATATTTAAAATTCAGTAAATGTAAGATTAACATCCCGTTTCGCATTATCTATCCAATATAACCCCCTTTTCTATAGATAAAAGCCATCTTACATAAACTAAATATAAGGGCAAAGTCTTGTAAACATGTCAAGAAAATTATTATAGAACTTGGTAGAGAAGTCAGAGAACAGAGAAAGGAAACAACCCAAATGTCCATCAATACATGAGTGGATTAATAAACTGTGGTATATGTATACCATGGAGTACTATTCGGCTTTAAGAAACAATGGTGATATAGCACCTCTTATATTCTCCTGGAAAGCACTGGAACACATTCTACTAAGCGAGGTATCCCGAGAGTGGAAAAACAAGCACCACATGTACTCACCATCAAATTGGTATTAGCTGATCAACATTTAAGTGCACATATAAGAATAACATTTATTGGATGTTGGGCAGGGGGACGGGGGAGGGGGAAGGAGGGGACGGGCATATGCACGAACAAAGAGTGTGACGCGCACCTCCTGGGGAATGGACACACTTGAAGCTCTGACTTGGGCGGGAGGGAGGGCAAGGGTATCATATGTAACCTCATCATCTATATCCCCATAATATGCTGAAATAAAAAAATTAAAAAATTTTAAAAAAAGTATAGCAAATTATACTGTGATCTAGTCTAAATGCAACAATGGTACTTGGAATACCATTCGAAAAGGACCTGTAATCTTCACTCTTCAAGATTCCTGAAAGAAACAGTAAAAAAGTTGGGAATGTAATCAAAACAGAGCAATATTCTATAAAGAAACTCTGACTTGGCCTGGCCCAGCATGGCGGCTCACACGTGTAATCCCAGTGCTTTGGGAGGCTGAAGGAGGAGGATTGCTTGAGGCCAGGCATTCCAGACCAGCCTGGGCAACATAGTGAGACCCCCATCTCTTTTATTTTTTTTCAGACAGAGTCTTGCTCTTGTCGTCCTAGGCTAGCGTGCTGTGGTGTCATCATAGCTCACTGCAACCTCCAACTCCTGGGCTTAAATGATCCTTCTGCCTCAGCCTCCCAAGTATCTGAGACTATAGGCGTGTGCCACCATGCTTGGCTAATTTTTCTATTTTTAGTAGAGATGGGTCTCACTCTGGCACAGGATGGTCTCAAAGTCCTGAGCTCGAGCAATCCTCCCACCTCAGCTTCCCAGAGTTCTAGGATTACAGGTATGAGCCACCGCACCTGGCCAAGATCCCCATCTGTACAAAAAAGTTTTGTTTTGTTTTGCTTTTAATTAGTGGGGCATGGTGGCATAGGCCTATAATCCTAGCTACTTAGGAGGCTGAGATGGGAGGATTGCTTGGGCCCAGGAGTTCACAGTTACAGTGAGCTATTGTAGCACAGCATTCCAACATGGATGACAGAGTGAGACCAAGATAGAAAGAAAAAAAAAGAAAGAAAGAAAACTTCATGTTTATAAGGACCTAGACAAAAGATGCATCATGATTAAGAATGTTTACCCATGTTTACCAACGCTTATGTGAATAGATTTATAACCCAAGGATCTTTACATACTAATAAAACAGATCTTCTACTTTAAACTAGTGGTTCTCAAACTTTAGTATGCATATGAATTATCTGGATTTCTGAGCCCCACCCCAGAGTTTCTGATTCTGTAAATCTGGGGGTGGGGCCTGAGAATTTGCATTTCTAACAGGATCCTGGGTGATTGCTAATGCTGCTGTTCTGGCAAACTGTTGCTATAAACAGTTAAGTATGATGCTACTAAGCATTGGAGATAAAATGTTATAGAGAATAAAGTGAGAGATGTTGCACGCCACTCACCTCTTTTATGCTCACATTCCTTCCAGATTTTAGAAGCTGTAAATAACAGTCCTTAAAGCAGTCATAACTTCCTGTTTGGTAAACCCCTGGTTTCTATCATAGCTTTTGATGTTATTTTTCTTGCAAAGTAAAGGTGTCCACCTTACATGAAGATTAATAATATAATCATATGGCAGGATAGATTTATATTAGTCATGAAGGAGTTTTCATTCCCTGGAAGTGGTCAAGATACATAACCATTTTTCTATATTTTATCTGAAATCCTACCTGGAGACCAGGAAGTAGAAAGCCAAATGAATCTTAATGGTTCTTAAACAGACTTTCTTAGAGCAGGAATAATGACCACTCTCAATCCTAGGCCCTCTTCTCTTCTATCCTCTCTGCAGGTGATCTCTATTGCATCAATTATCAACTATGCATCAATTCTTCAAAATCTGTATCTTCAGCTCAAACATCTACTCTTAGCTCCAGACCCATATATCCAATTGCGTGCTCAACATCTCTACTTGACTGCCTATCTCACTTTAACATGCCCAAACCTGAACTCATAATCACAACCTCATTCCTTAACCTATTCTTCCTCCATTTTTGCTATCTCAATAAACAGAAGAACCATGTACCCATAAGCTTAAGCTAGAGACTTAAGGGTCACCCTTGATACTTTCTTCTTTATCTTTTATCATATCTAGTCAGTCAGTAATCCCAGCTGATTTTCCCTTCCACGGATTTATCATGTTTCTTTTAGGTAGCATAATGTCTCCTAAAAAGGTCTAGGTCCTAATCCCCAGAACCTGTGAGTATGTTACTTTACATGGCAAAGTGTTACAGAAGGATATGAGATTGCTAATCAGACATTAAATTAGAGAAGATTTTCCTGGGTTATTGCTGTTTATCCATCATAATAACAAGCATCCTTAAAAGCAAAAGAGGGAGGCAGAATAGGAGAATTCGAGGACGACACGACTACAGAAGAAAGGCTCAGACAGATACAACATCGCTGGCTTTGGAAAAGCTTCGGAAATAAAAGATGCAAGTCCTGAGCCAAGGAATGTGAGTGGCCTCTAAAAACTTGAATGGGCAAAGAAACAATGATGACATCATGTTTCCTCTTGCCTCAGAGAGGCGTTTTGTTTCTATTCCCTCTATCTGAAATACTTTCTTTCCATACCCACTCCTACCCCATTCCGCTAACCAACTCCTACCTGGCTGTCAGGTTTCATATATTAATAAAATATTGCTTACACAGGGAAAAATTCTCTGAATTTGCATACTACTAGACTAGATTCTATCTCTCATCAGCCATTTTAATAATGTTCTGTAATTGTACATTATACCTTTTGGTATCATTTCAATTAATTAATATTTGTGTAATAATTCATTTAAGGTTTATGTTTTCTCCAATAGACTTCAGGGCCAGGGAACATGGGGCCAGGAAATATATCTGCCTTGTTAGTTGTGATATGTAATATGTAACTTGCACAGTATTTGACATAGAGTAGGACCACAGGAAATATCTACTGAATGAGCAGATAATTAAATGGATGGGTGGATGGATGCATGCATGGGTGGATGTTATGTGGATGGTGTTACAAAATATGCTGATATAGAGTCATGCTAGTTTAGGGTATATTTTAAAGTGACTATACCCCTTTCAGTTGGCTTCTTTTCTATTCACAGCTAGAAATTTAACAGAAACTTTCAAGATATGTTTTCAAAGTAGATGTGCCTTAATCTTAACCAATAGGCCAGCAAAAGTTCCAGTCCATAAGAGTCATTTGCCATTCTATTACCATTTTTCTGTGCTTCCATTTTTACACTTATACACAGACACTCATCACATCAAAATTCTTTTGAAGACTAAAGAAGGAGATTGCAATCACAGATGAAACTTCAGTTGCTTAGAAGTGTGAGTAAAGCCCATTTTCATCAGGCTTTCCAAAGACTGGCATAAATACATGACTCTCTGAGCATGAATATTTTCTGATTTTCTTGGGTGCTACAGAAGTTCTTTTGGTCTCTTCCACATGCATTTAAATTGACCAATGTAAAAAATTTCCCCCAAAATTAAATAGTTAAATACCATGCAGTTGCATATTACAGAAGATTATCATATTACTAAAGAAAGTACCACAGTTGTTTAAATCCAAATGCTTTTTTCATAATCCTGTTACACCTATAATTAGGATGTAAAAAAGAGAATCCTGTATTTCACTCAGAAATTACATATGTTTAATAATTTTATGTTAAATATATAACCCATATATGATATATTTATATATTTAATAATTATATATTAAATTTATATATAATCCATATATATTTTATAATTATGTAAATTTATAAAATATATATGAGGGTTTTTTTTACCTGATAATTACAACTTCACGAAACAGGAATCTAGACTGGAAATCATGAATTGAAAATATATTCTAATACCACAGACGTTGTCTTATTGCTTCCATAAATGGAGTAAACAATTAACCTTCCTTCGCAAAAAAAAAAAAGGAAAGAAAAAGTAGTAACACATACACCACATCCAAACCAAAAGTATACTTTCTCACTGATATTTGTGTTTTCTTTAAGAAAGACAATTAAAAGAAAAGCTCGAAGACAGTCATTCAAAGGCTTTTTAAAAAATATTTCATACATTTCTTTCTTTCATTCCTTCTCTCATTCATTCACATATTTATTCAACACATTTCTTTGAATGGCAACCATATGCTAAACACTATGTTGGACATTGGAGTGAGAGCTGCAAACACAGCAGACATGGTCCCTGCCCTCGTGTACCATACAATAAAGCTATAACAGAACAGAATTTAATATGTTATTAGTGCAAAAAGTAGGGGAAAGAACATTTTGGGCAAAAGAACAATATGTGGCAGAAACATTGCGGTGGGAAAGAGCTAGGCATTCTGAGCAAAGGTCAAAGTATACTGTGGCAAAAGATGAGAAGCCCAGGTCTTATCTAGAAGGGATGTGCGGGGCAGGTGTGGCTGGTGCTTCTAGAACTGTGCTTGAGGACCTTCAGGGAGTCACGGACTTGGGCTTACTTTGTTAACTTTTACACTGTTCAGGAACTATGCTCTTAGATAAGATTTGGAAGCAGAATTGCGTGGAAGAGAGCAGAATAAATAGCCTGGAAAGGCTGAGGAAAGGTTATTGTTTGGGGGTTGGGGAGATAAAGAGATACCACTATCCACAGGGAGTACACTTTGGATGGGAGAAAATTGGCCAATTTAAACAGGATTTTTATAACTTATTGTTGATCGATTTGGATGTAAGTTATCTTCTATCTCCCATGAAAACTTTCAGAAGAAAATATATAAACAATGCCTTTGCAGTTAGAATTGTATGCCATTGATCAGTTTTAATGTAATACTGGTATCAAGATGAGAACTGAGAACAAAGCTATCTAAGCAGTCACCCTCAAATTCAAATTTAAAATGCTAGGTTTTATTTTATCCTTAAGGTAATGGTAAGAAAATTAAAGCATGGGAGTCACCTGATCTTATTTACAGTGTAAGAAATTTGTCCTGGCTTTTGTGTAGTATGAAATGAGTTACAGAGAAGCAGGAGTAGAAACAGAATCACTAATTAAAATGCTATCTTAATACTTTGAGAGACTAAAGATGATGTTGTGGACTAGTTTGCTGGTGGTGGAGAGAAAAGGATTTTAGGTACATGGTGTAGGTAAATACAACAGGGCTTGATACGGATTCAACATGAAGTGTAAGAGATTGAGCAATTGGGTGGAGAGGTGTGCCCTTCACTGAGGTGGGATATGGAAGGAAGAATGGCTCTGGGATGGGCTGAGGAGAAAGATCAATAGTTAAGTTTTGGACATGTGAAGGTTGAAATATCTGTGAGTTACACAAATGGCTACGATAAGTGGGCAACTGAGACAAAAAGTTTGAGCTGGACTCTTTGCCATGTAAACAGTAGTGGGAACGAAGCAGGTGAAAAAGACTGTCTAGAGAGAGCAGAGATGAGAAGGGAACAAAGCCTCAAAGTGGAAAAAGAGAAAGAATGACCAGAGGGGGAGAGGGGAGAATGAAAGGTATGTTTGACTAAAAAACCAAAAGAAGAAACTGTTTCAAGAAACAATCATATTATAATGATGTGCTTGCCAATGGGGATGTAAAAATCTCAAATCACATCTCTGTCTCATACCCTAGATGGGGTGAGGTTGGAGGAAAAGAACCATGGATGAAAATTGTTTCAACATGACAGTGATATGTGCCATGATGGACATATTCACAGAGTATTCTGGTGAACTTAGAATCAGCATTTAATTCAGCTTGGAAGGGCACTTAGGCAAAGAGAAAGGTGGAGGAAGGAGGTTCCATGCACAGGGACTAGCATGTATACAGGCATAGTTTAGAGAGGTGACAATAAATCGTAACAGATTCATGTCCAAGAAGAGGCCTTGAGAGTGGAAGAAGACTGGACATTTGAGGGTATTGAAAAATGGAAAAGCCAAGTCTTACATAGCAAATTTGGCTCAACATTCCTCATTGAACTCTGGTTGACCTCTTTAGACAACTTCATCCATTGGACTGAGAGCTCTTTGGGGGCCAAGATCAACGTTTATTCAACTTTCTAATACTCATTTGACCATGAGTTACATTTAAAAATAGATACCCACTTAATAGAATTATTGTGAAAATTAAATAAAAGGTGATAATGGATGTAATGCATCTCATATAGAGCCTGCCAGGCACATACTAAAAGCCAACATATGGTAGGTGCTGGTAATGGTGGGGGAGCTGTTAATAGCGTGGACAATAAGAATAATAATTGTACTAATAGTTGAGGAAGTAGAATCAGCTGCTTTTGCCTCTTTAAATGTTTTCTCAAATTTTGGAGTTTTTGAGATACATTCGTTGGCATTTGTAGCTTTTTTTACATAGAGATCTCATGGATTGGTCCATTACGCACATTCCTAAAATAAACTTGCTAGTGAGGACATTTTAGGAATTTGGATGAATCATTTATCTTTTGAGAATAACATGTGACATTATGGTTAAATTTTGAGCAACTAAGTAATAAAATCCCCAAATGTTTCATATGCAATTTTTAAAACTGAAACCAAATGATGTACTATTATTAATGCACCAAAAGTTCTAACATTAAAGACAACCATATTGCAAAGCAAATATTTTTCTTGAATACAACCTGTCTGCCTTGATAACCCTAATACTTAGGAGTACCCAATTTTTACTGTCAATGTGGAGCAAAACTAGTGTTTTCGATTTATGATTTGCAAATGCAGAAGCAACTTATATTTTTCATTTTTAGTATTAATTTCTTGGTAAGATTATTATAGACTTTAATTATGCATTGTAAATTATTTAAGCCTGCATAAAATAACAGAATAGGATATTTTATTATTAATTTTAATTATATTACAAATGGACAACATAAATGAAAGATATTTGGAAATTCCTTGGTAATTTTCTCTAAAAATGACCACATAGATCAAAAAAAATTATATACACTGAGGTTTATATGCAGTCAGTGGCAACGACCTTAATGATGAATAGCAACTTACATATGCAGTTAATGGTGAGTTCAACCCCTGTCACCCTTCACACAGGCTGTCTGCCTTTGGATATTCCCTGCACAAAATGTACTGTCACCAACAGATATGGAAAGAATTGCCAACATCAGAGGATTAACTGTTCTATTTAGGAAGTCCAGCTGGCTAATGGGATTCGCTTTGGTTTGTTGTCAGATTCAGCTTAGCATATTTAATTTTTCTTCCCTTGAAAGTATAGTTTTTCAGAGATTCTGCACACATAATAGCAATGAAAATGGTACAGTAAAAAGTTGAGAAATTCAGAATCTCTGTTTATCTCTAGCAACACAGACAGCGACAGAGAAAAATATAATAAAATTTTTGCATTTGGAATGTATTTATAACAGCTTATTGGACACAGGATAGATCATTTGACCCTGATACAATTCCCTAAGAACCATGTGAAGTTACAAACGTGGCCATATGCCTCTTCTTCACTCATTCCCTTAGCACATATTTATTAAGCTGTTCTTTGTTCTCAGCAACAATGAGATTGACCCCCTTTACCATGTAATCTGGGAGGGAATAGATGATTTGCCCCTTTGTTACTGATATTAGTTCCATTGGGAGGTTAGCAAGAGCATGTAATCAAGCTATTTGCTGGCACCTGGAGTTAAAAATTGAACACTACAATTTTATATCTAATTTCAAAGATGGTTCTCCTGCAAATTCAATTTATAATGCTATTTGATTTGATTATTTTTTAATGATACCAAAGATGGATTTATAGATGAGAGAACTACTAAAAGCAAAACTTAGTCCAGTGGGTGCAATGTCAGAAAATAACAAAGGATTGTCAGGATAGAAATCAGAAAAGCTAAACGGGAAAATGAGATAAAAGCTGCTACAGATACAAATAATAGATATTTTTTAAATCCTTAAATATATCAACAAAAAAGATAAAGGAAATGTGTCTTTTCACAGTAGATAGAGAAGGGCTCATAGCTTCTTCCAATAATTCAATTACATTCAAAAATAAACTTACTGACCATGACTTTTTCCTTTAAACTCAGTTTTTACCAAAATAAATGAAATATGAACTTGGAAGAGCAACCTACAAGCCATCCAGGATCTGCTTTGAGAATCTCATTTTCTTCTATGTTCCCCTTAAAGGGCGGTACTCTTTAATGAAATTCAACCTTCACATTTTATCGGCTGTATGCCCTTGAGAAAATTTACTTTTCCAAACCTCAGTTTCACAAATTAGGAAGTGGGTGGCAAGGGTTTAAATGGGATAATTAATATGAAATGTTTATGTCAGTGCCTGGCATATGGCTAATGCCTAATAAATGATAAATTGTAGATGTATTATTTTATTAAAATTATTTTTCAGTCAATATACCTTACTGGAATAGAAATTCCTGTAAGTCAGGGGCTATGTGTTATTTATTTTTGTATCCTTAGCATATAACATGGTACCTAGAACAATGTAATTGCTCAGAAAATTTTTCTGCAACCAAACTGCACATTCTGATCATCCTTCAAGCCTGAAATGCCCTTACCAACTCCGGCTGGTTCGCCTACTTTGACTTAGTTTTCAAGGTCCAACTGAAATACACATTCCCCCCAAAAGCTTTCCCATGGTCTCCAGTCTACCTACCAAATACAAGCAAAATGAGTCGTTCCTGTCTCAGTATTTCAGTAGTATTTTATTGTGTTCTACACTATTTCAAACATGAGGACATCACAATAGTTTGTTCATGTTTCGCCTCCAACTTACTCACCTCTTTGTATTTAGTACTTATACAATGTCCTGTACATAGACAATTCTCAGTGTGTATTGATTTAATTAATTGTTAATTGATTCATTTAGGTGACTATTATGAAAGTTAATTGCCATATTTTCTCTAGCCATTCTTAAGACATAAGGAGACAACATGGTTCATGTTGTAATGAGATGAGAAATCACTGTATTCTCATATTGGATATAAGTTCTCTTGCTATGTTGGATACAAGAAATAAAAAAAATCCTGTTGAAATCTCCTTTATTTATGAGGTGAATTGCATTTATAGATTTGTGTATGTTGAACCAGCCTTGCATCCCTGGTATAAAGTCCACCTGGTCATGATGAATTATTTTTTTGATATGCTGCTGAATTCGATTTGCTAAAATTTTGTTGAGGATTTTTGCATCTATATTCATGAGGGATATTGGTCCCTAGTTTTCTTTTTTTGTTGTGTCCTTTCCTGACTTTGGTATCGAGGTGATATTGGCTTTGCAGAATGAGTTAGGAAGGATACCATCTTTCTCAATGTTGTGGAATAATTTCTGTAGTATATGTATGAGTTCTTCTTTATATGATTGGTAAAACTGTGAAGTGTAGCCATCTGGTCCAGAACTTTTCCGTTTTGGAAGGTTTTTAATTGCTGAAATCCCCCAGATAAAACATGGCCCTCTTACTATGAAGTCGTAAGGACTGGGCTAGATCCTTTTACTAATTCCCTTCCATCACTAATCTTATTTATTAAATAAGCAACATAATTATTAAACATGTACTATTTGCTCAGCACAGACTAATATGGCTCATTCTCTTGCACAAATAATAAACTACCCATGAGTATTACCCTGTCTACTGCTTTCTAATATTATTTAAAATTCTACTGTATTATTTTCTGACTAGTAAATATGGCTATTGCTACACTTGCAGTTGCTGGAATTATTTTATAATTCTGTCATCTCTCATTTGGGCTTATGATCTCTTGTTTCCATTTGGTTTCAATCATAACTTATAGGCTGATTCTAAATAATGGTCCGTCATCTGCTTTGTTAGATATATCTCTGCTGTTCTCGGAGTTAAGGTCTGGCTTCATTCCTGTTTGTAATTTATTGAATACTGGTACGTGACATTATTTGTTACCATTATCTGGAATTTCAGTGCTATGCTTGGGGCATATAAAAATGATACTCTCCATCTATAGATCATTCAGTATTGTCTCAACTTTAGAATATTGTTGTGTTGAATTTGGAAAACAGATACAGCTAAATCATCCATAGCTCAATGATGATCAGATTAAACCTAGGACTGTCAAAGTAAAGGTATGAAATAACAGCCATCATGATAATACTGGCCTTGGGAATTTGAGGTATCTTGCCCTTGAATCTGGTATTCAAGGCTTGCCATTTCAATTCTTCTGTTCAATATAAATGGAAATAAAATTTCTTCATATATCACTCCTTATGACAGTGGCATTTTACCATCTTTTCTAAAGATCACATATTCATCTGTATTTGAACTTAGAGGCTGCCAAAAGTCTGATTTATTCCAGTTCTTTTGCTTTTCTTTTAATTTACTTTAAAGAAATAAAATGAACTTTGCTCTGCTTCCCTTGAGGACTATATATTCAATTCTGGAGGAAAATAACTAATTTAGATGCCTGTATTCTTTTAATTTTTCTCACTTATTTTGACAATAATTATCATTAATCTAACGATGAATGAAATTGTTATATAAAATGTAACAAACAAATTAATAACTTTGACTACCCAGATAGTCCCAGATATGATATCAGCTTTTTCAAAGCTCTTTCTAAACTAAGAAGAGGGTGATTATCTGTTTAAATAAACTATATCTATACATATATTAAACCAGAAGAATTTTTACATCATTTAATTATAAACTGAATAAAAGTAAACATGTACCTTATTTCCTAAACTTACCAAAAAATAGAGCAACATACAAGAAATAAAACACTTGGCGAAAAGGAGAAAAATTATATGTTGTTTCACTTTATCATTCTTATTTAGGTTGTATAGAAAGAAAGACCTATGGTAATGTGACTCCATTTCCATACCTGCAAGAGAAACTGGAGAAATTATAAATTAATGCAGATACTTTGATCAAGTTAATATTTTTAGTTAAAAGTATATATTTCATTAAATATGTACATGTGTGTCTATGTGTATGCACATGTAACATAATATGTGTCTTAATTAAAATATATATTCCATATGCAAATATAAAAATATATGGCACATAAAACATTTGGGTGGAACTTTGCATTTTACTAAAGATTTTTCTTATTCTTCATTTTTTAAATATGTAAAGCACTATGCCAATACATGTCAACAGTGAAGTTGTGTAAAATAAAATCTAAATATCCATTTGAATATTCAGGCTATTTTACCTATATGGGAGGCTTATAATGTGAAATTCCTGGCATGAACCAGTAATTCAAAGTTTCTAATATGAATTTTACTTCAAACTGGAAGTAATAGAAGCTATTCACTCAATTGTTCATTCATTTAAAAAAATATATTTACTAAGAACTATGTAACAGGTACTATTCGAAATACCAGAACTCTCATGGGGAAGAAAGAAAGTAATTACACAATAAATAAATTCTAATCCAAAATACCCAGGTGATGAAATGAAAAGGTGACATTCTTTTTTTCTGGTTAAATAATTCATTTAATTTTACCTAAATAAAATCTTAGTTGGGGAATGCATATGTGTGTATATGTGTGTGTTTGCACACAAAAGTATGCAAAGGATGATATGGGAGCAAAGAGAGTAAAGTATTACCTGCATTTCTAATAGCATTCTAATAGCACCAACAGTGTAAAGGTGATGAGAAATGAATTATCTTAAAGAAGGTAATTTGTCAGATTGTATGTATGTATCAATGTCTTAGAGTAGAAATCACAAAACCTGGAATCTAGTTACTTACTGAGAACTTAGGCAAGTTACTTTATCACTATAAGCTTAGATTCTGCTGGTAAATTGCAGTGCATTATCAGGTTGATGGGAGAAATGCAATTAGGAAATGATTAATTGAAATACTCCGTGAAAAGTATGCAAAGGATGATATGGGAGCGAAGAGAGCAAAGCACTTCCCTGAACTTCTAATAGTCATTCTGTCAACAGTGTAAAGGATGGTTTTGAGACAGCTGGGAACAGAGCCAAGGATACCAGTTAAAAGGATATTATAAATATCTAGGTGAGAAATAATGAGTCTCCAAACACTGGCAGTGGCAATGAACTTGAAGAATAAAAGACTGACTTGAAGGATATAGGAGAGGTAGAATTAACAGAACTTGGTTGATAAATTAGGTGATGGTAAGAGAAAGGAGGGGGAGAGAGTGATCCAGATTCAAAATGGATTGGGGTTTTATTAATTAAGATAGATACATGAAAGAGAATAAAATAAGAGAGATAAGAAAATGAGCAAGTTAGGAAGAGATTTGATTTATGAATGCCTTTGAAAATTTTAGCTGGAAATGTTCTGTAGGTAATTGGATGTATGGTTCTGGCACTAAAGAGAAAGAATGGAGCTGATGCTAAACATTTTTGAGTTGACATTTATCCATTCAATAACTATGGAGTGTCTACTGTATGCCAGGCACTTTTCTAGGTGCTGGGAACTTAGCAGTAAACAAAACAAAGTCTCTGCATTAAATGATTTACATTTTATTGGAGAAATTCAGACAAAATTTTTAAAGAAGGTAATTTTTCAGATTGTGTTAAGTGCAATGAGAAAAAATAAAACAGGGCGAATGGGATAAAGAGGGCCATAAAGTAGGATTAAGGATTTCTGAATCATATAATGTGGTCAGAAAAAAACCTGTCTATGTGAGAAACCTCAAAGAGATTAGTATGACTGTTGTTGACTGAGTAGTGGCGAGAATGGTAGGTGATGTGGTTACAAGGATTGTAGGAGACTAGAATATGTAAGGTCTTACAAATCATTGAGTGCTTTGTTTTCCACTGTAAGTGATATTGAAAGCCATTCAATTGGTTGAGGGGTGGAACATGATCTGACTTATTCTCTAAAGCATTGCTCTGACTACTGGGTAAAGAATGAGCTGGAGGAGAATAATGTGAGAAGCAGAGGGACAGTTATGGTGCTACTGTATAAACTTTAAGCAAGAAATAAGGTAGCTAGGACCAGAGTGCTTGGTAGTAGAGGTGATGAGGGGTGATATATTTCTAGACGTGTTTAGAAGTAGAAATGACAGGATTTTTCTGATTGATTGGAATTGGAGTGTAAGAGAAAGAAAGGAGTACAAATGACTCTAGGATTTTTGACCTGAAAAATTGGAAGAACTGTAAGAATGAAATTGGTCCTTACTGATAGGAAAGTTGCAGAAAGAGTAAGTTCCATTGCTTGAGGAATTTAAGCAAGAACCATATACAACTTGGAATATCTGAAGGCAGTTTGATATATGTGATGGGAATAGGGGAATGCTG
>RJWJ010015897.1:0-35428 GCA_004363605.1 Indri indri
CGGAGGGCTAGTCACCTTCCCGTGGGGCAATTCCCCCAAGCCTGCGGCCCAGCTACCACCAAGTCCCTTCTTCCCCTCCGCGTAGGCTGGGTGTCGATGGCCAAAGGGGGTTTCTCCATTGCCACACTAGAGGCCCAGATGGACCCCAGCCAGGTGGGGGCCCCACTAGGCTACTGCATGAAGGAAAGCGTATAACCCTGAGTGAGTCCTGCCCCTCTTGGGCACGGAGGCCCCCAGCCCACTCTGCAGTCAAGTGCACAGCCAGGGCAGCTCGGACATCTGGTGATGTTCCGCAGTCGTTCTGGGTGGGCCTGTGACAGAGCCCAGGACAGGGGAGAGCACCCAGACTTTCTCTGCCGGGGCTCCTGGCCACCTCTCCTCCTCTTCGGGGCCCACGGAGGGGGCTCCTTGGAGAATACTGGGCACAGGGGATGGGCAAGCCCGGGGAGATGGAGTGAGGCACCCAGAGCTCAGGCTGGCAGCCTGCTGAGGGGCCCAGGGGTCCAGAGTCTGGGCTCTGGGCTGCCTCCACTCAGAAAGAAAGGGGCCCGGTGCTGCTAAGCAGGCCAGATCATCTGGGGGAAGGCAGGGACTTGGCCTGCCCTGCTCCCTGCCAGGAAACCTCCTGCCCCAGCTCAAAGGACAAAGCCAGGGGTCCCCTGTAGTCCTCCGTGGCCTCTCCCCAGGACCTGCTCAGCTGCCTCTTGCCCCCTCCCCACCTTCCTAGAGCAGAGCCCTGCTCAGGCCACTTTCCAGCTCAGCCACCCTCAGTGGCTCCCCATTGCCTGGGGGACCCCTTGTCCTGACATTCAGAGCCCCGCTGGCCTTCCCGTCCTAGCTCCATCACACCCCCATGGGCACTCTGGGCTGAACTCCCAGGCGCCCAAACATCCCCACGCGCCCAGCTCTGTGTGTCTGCCCGTGCCGTGCACTCTCCTAAACGCCCGCCCCAGCTGCTCTGGAGGAATCTCACCAGCATCTTAAGGCCCAGTGCAAAAGGCACCCCCCCCCCCCCCCCCGGGAAGCCTTCTCAATGCTGTCCCTCACCTGATGCTCACAGTCATGGGGGCAGGGGATGGTCAGAGCTGGTTGGCCAAGGGAAAGGACCCCGTATTACCCTCCAGCGCTGCCATTCTGCCCTCCTCCTTTGAAAGAGGTGGCCACACGGGTCAGGACCGTGGACAGAGAGAGATCACCCGAGCCCTCCAGTTCAGGGGGGATGCTGGGCCCCTCTCAGCCTGGTGTACCCAGGTGTCACCAGCTCCCAGGTCCCAGCACCAGCTCTGCCTCCTCGGAAGCTTCGCCACTGTTGACTTTAGCCAAATTTCCTGGTTCCTAGAGGAAGAGGGACCTTGGGACGTACAGGTCACGTTGACCTCCCAGCCTACCCAGGCACCCTCAGATGACCTTGCACCCAGGGGCTCCCAGGGAGGCACAGCGCAGCGGGGAGGAAGGCTGCCACCAACATGGTGTCCCAACCTATGGTCCAGGCCCTGGCCAGCTGGTCCAGAGCGCACGGGAGAGGATGGCGTCATGTTTTGGCAGAGGCTCTGCCCATGGAGGCTTCAGGCCCAGGCCACTCCCTTTTCCTCACTATTTATGGCCCCTTGGAGGCTGCTCTCCCCTTTGTTCTGCCAAACAAGCTCACTCCTGACTCCCAAGTCAGCCAGGGACTTGGCAAACATTTGTCAAGACTCGTCCCCTCACTGTGTGTTTGTCTACTCGGCAGAGATGGCGGCTGTGTGCACAGACAAGTTTCCCTGCGAGGCTCAGCAGGAATCCCCCATCCTCTGTGCCGCCAGCCTCACCCCAGGTACACCAAGGTGGGTGTCTCCCTATCCACCAAAAGTCCAGCCTCTCTCCACCCTACCTGAAATGCCACCATTGTCCCTCAGTACCATGCAGTCCCCCTGGGGCAAGAACACATCCAGGCCCTGTCAGTCACGCTAAATGGCAAGAGTTTGAGGAGTTTTAGGGGGGCCTGTGAGGGCTCAGGGTTTGTGGTGGGGGCTGAGCATGAGCTGGAATCCAGCAGGGGGAGGGGAGGGGAGGCAGGAGCTCCCAATACTGCCTCACCCCTGCCCCAGCCTCCATGGGAGGGGCTGCACCCTGGCTGGGACTCACCAAGATGGGCCCGCCCAGCCAGTTGAGGTCAATGTGCCCTGATCAACGCTTTCGGACAGACAGACAGCCCCCAGAAAGGCAGGTTCTCCAGGGAGGTGCCAGACTCTGATTTCACAGTCAGCGCCAGGGAGACGGCAGGTGGAGGCTGATGCCAGATGGAGCCCCAGAGGGCAGAGACAGTGCAAGGGGAGTGAGTGTCCTCGGCCCTCAGTTTCCCTGTGTACACAGCAGGAACACAGAGGAAGCCCATTCTCCGGGAGGCCATGGCTGCAGCTCAAACTCCACAGCACGGGGACAGCAGGGAGCAGCCCGGACACAGAGCCCAAGAGCCAGGCAGAGTCCAGCTCCCTGTGCCCTGACTTCTTTGATTCTTAGAGACGGCAACCATCCCTGCTCTGCAGATTTGCCTGGAAAGCTGAAGGAGCCAATGCACAGGAAGATGTTAGCAAGGGCCTGGCGCACACCTGGGCACCGACTCCATGGCAGCTGGTGTCATTATTACTGTTATGAGGGACCATAGGCATGTCAGGGAGCCTCTCCCAGTTCAAGTTCCTCCTCTGTGAAATGGGGTGACAGCTGGCTGTGATGAGGAAATGGCCTGATACAAAGAGCCCAGCTCAGACAGAGCACACAGCTCAAAAAGTGCTCAAAAAAAAGTGCCTCCCTGCACATATCTAGCAGGTATTCAAAGCTGCCTTCGGGAGCTTCCTGCTAGCCACAAACGGCTAACGGGAAATTTAAACGGAGCAAGGACAGCAGGCCCTTGAGGAACGGAGGGGCAAGGCCGCCTTGGCCACCCCCAGGGGCCAAGACCCTCGGAGGCTGGAGCTGGACAGCCTCGTAAAGAGGCTCCTGCAGCCCAGGGGCCCTGGAGCTCCTCGGGGGTCAGGAAGGCAGAAGGGGCTGCAGAGGAGAGCGGATGAGCGGCGGCGGCAGCGTCTTCAATGGGGTCCTAGTGAAGTTTCGGCTGAAACCTGTGCCCTGCTGCTAGAACTAACCCGACTGCTTGTTTTTTAGGTGAAAAAAATAAAGCCCAGAGAGGCCCATGGGCAGCGAACCTGGCACCTGGGAGCCATGGAGACCGTTCTTGGTGTCTCTCTAGGCTGTTCCTCATGGCGGCAGGGGCAGGGGGGACACAGGGTGCTGTGCCCCCAGCCCCAGGTGGATGAGAACATCTGGACTAGCCTGCCCTTCCCCAGCTTTGTCACGGCCCTGCCCCACCTCAGCTCCGGGGCAAACCCCTGCTACCCTCAGGGTTCAGCAGGAAGGTCACTTCCTCCAGGAAGCCTGCCCCGACCACTGGGTTAGTTATGCCGCCCCTGTTCCTTGCTCCCACGGCTCTTAACCTGCCCCATTTCCAAAGACACTTTCATCTTCAGATCCAGTCTCCTGTAAGGGATTGCGCTGGGATTGCCAATCACACCTGGGGCCCACCCTACTCAATGCCAGCACGTAGCGTGGGTGATTAAGAACTGCCTGTTGAATGAAAGGAATGAAGCATGGTCTCCATTGTCCTCATCTGTAAAATGGGTAAATATCACCTCCTACAGTGAAAAAAGTGGGCCACTCACTATGGCTGGCAAGTCAAGGGCTCAAACACCAGGGGTCCTCCTCCTGCCGTCCAGAGCAGGTTCTAAGGTCAGGCAACCAGGAGGCACCACCCACCCACCAGGAGGCCATGGCAGAGCCTCGACGCAATGAGCAGAGGCCTGCGCTGGGCAGGTGGGGTCTCTTACCAAGACCCCAGGGCACCTCACCCATCAGAGGTGCCTGCCAGGCCAGCACGCACCCTCCCAGCATGAATATTTATTTAGGATTTGCAGAGAAAGGAAAAACACAGTACTTCAAAGCATTCTGCAGAGGAAAAGAGACCACAAAGCCCTCGGGATCCAGTGGAGGCTCCCATAGCTGGCTCTGGGCTGACCCCAGGATCTGCCACAGGCTGCTCGTGACGGGCTCTACGGCTGCGAGCCGGACCCCCCCACACGGGCACCCTCTCCCTCACAGCCCGCGAGGCAGGAGCTCTTCGCTGATGACCGGGGAGAACTGGGCCAGACACGAACACATGGAGCGTCTCCAGTCCCCAGGCTCTGAGGCCGGGGCGCTGGGGTACACAGCTTGGGCTGCGGCAACAGCAGTGCAGGTCCCCAACCACCCTCGCAACTCTGCACAAACACACTCCCATCTCCCCGTGGCGGCGCAGCCCAAGGACCCCCAGGAACAACGGCAGTCGCTCTGAAGCCGCCAGCCCAGTGCATCCAGGGTTCCCAAGCTGAAGGTGAGCAGCCCCATGGCACTGAAGAAACTGAATATTTCATGGGCAGCTCCCTCCCAGCCTCCAATCATGTTTTCAATTGTCATGAAACAATTCAGAGTTTCCCACTCAGGGCTAATGGGCGGCCGGCAGCCAGTCCGCCAGCGCAGGCAGGGCTGATTATTTTAAAAGCTTCTCACGGGGCTGTTCACTGCACCGGCTCCCAAATCGTCTGTCCGCACTAGCGGCTGTGCCCCCTGAGGCCCTGAGCGCCCTGTGTCCCTGTGCGGCAGGCAGACATCGAGGGCCGCAGAGCCAGTGAGCATGAGACAGACCGACTGGACCTACAGATGGGTAAACCGAGGCCCTCCAAGGGGGCAGCTCCCAAAAGTCAGGGGCCATGACTTCTCACCTTCATGTTTCCCGTGCCCAGCTGTGGCCTCTTGTGCTCGCGGCAGCGAAGCACCGGCGGACGGACCGAAGGAGACACAGGGCTGACGGCGCAGCCGAGGGAACGTGGCAACAGGCTGCCTCCCTCTCACTCCTCGAATCCATCCTGCACCCTCCAGGCGGAGTGGTCTTCCTCAGACATGCGCCTGCCCAGATCTCTCCTCTGCTCCTCTCCGCGTCGGGATAACGTCCGCCCTCCTGACAAGGAGTGCGACGCCCTGTGGTGTCTGCTCCCAACTTCCTCTTCCCGTGCTCTGCCTTCTCCCCGTCCCCAGGGCTGTGATGGAGCCACACAGCCCTTCTTTTAGATTGTCCGGCGTACCCCAGTTTCTCTCACCCCAGAGCCTTTGCACATGCTGCTTTCCTAGAGAGGGGTCCCCAGGGGGTCGAGACACGGTTACAGGCAGCTCCTCAGTAAGTCACTCACGGCCCTTCAGCACCAGGCTGCAGATTTCCTCTCCGGCACCGTGCTCCGCATGTGGCTACGGGTCTGTGCATCCGCCTCTTTGCTCCGCTGAATGAGCAGGAGCCATCCATCCTGTATCTCTGCAATCGCAGGCCCAAAATACGTGCTTTCTAACCTTTGCCGACCTGAGAGATGCCAGTCCAGGAGAGTCCCAGGCCGGGTCTCTTTCCACCACTCTACGCGGATGCTGACAGGACTACTTGAAAAAAATACTCGAGATGCCCAAATAGCTTTCTGTTTTGCTTTGGCTGCCAGGAATCTCGGAGTGCAACAGAATAATGCTGAAACACGTTAATACCTTACCCGAGCCTAGAGGGTCCTCCCTACTTTTAGAGCCTCCAACTCCCTCCTTCTCACAGCTAAAAAAGGGAGTACAAATAGATCCCCTCCTTGCTGTGTGGATCCATCCATGCAGGTAAGTCATTGGACTCCAGATCTCCCTTCTGGTAGCCCTCCACCCGTCCCCACAGATGAGTGCAGGATGAACTTGATGGACTTCAGACTCTCCCACAGAGCCTGGCCACCCCATCACACTGGAGCGGACTCCCCACCCATACCACCAGCAGCCCGCTGAGAACCTTCACGGAGCAGGGGCTTCTGTGGAGACAACCCCTTCCCTGCCACCAGCTCAGACAACTTGTTCCAGGTAGCCTCCAGGATTCTTGAGAGAGTGTGGCGGGTAATCCTTCCCACCCTTCTGGAGTGGAGCCTGTGACCCTGGCCAACCACAGCCTTGAGCCACTGTCCCCCACAAAGTGATTGGTTCAGGAGTGGGCATGTAAGCCTCACCCAGCCAATCAGCATAACCTACCCCCTTGCCCACCCTAAGGAGGGTCCTGCGGTTGGCAAGAGAAGCTCAGCCCTGTTCTCCAGAAGCTTTCAACCGGTAGGGGCAACAGGTTTTGATCAATCATCATACAAATATTAATTTCTATATTATTGCAATAAGAGCTATGAAGGAAAAGGACACTCTGCCTACATTTACTTGGTGTTGAGATAAGAAACACTCCTTGAAGAACTGCTATGGCTTTCTACATAACTGTGGCTGAAGACATTTGCCCATTATATTTAGTGTGAACCCCTGGGACAAATGCAGCATAGAGTTTTGTACTGGGGAAAACATTTTCTATGGTGTGGCAGTTTGGATGGAGAGACAAAGCAAATGTGTCAGCCAAGTCTGCTAACCCCTTTTTTGATCAGGCACCTGGAAGCTCAAAGCTAAAGAGATACTCAGGAACAGGAACTATTGTTTTGGTTCCTGGTGGATCCAGCCCCAACCTTCTGCTCTCTGATTCCTGATTCCTCTGCCGTCATAGTGAAAACATATGTGACCTAAGATGTCAAAACCTAAAGGGGAATTGTGAAAAATTCTTTTTGGCGAGGCAAAAATAAGATTATAAAAAGCGTGTTTTGGCCTACCCCCAGTTCACCAAGAACTTCCAGACTTCCCACTCCACCAGCCTGTCCAACTTTCCTGGGCCGAAACTTCCTAGTAGCTAAGGAAGGCATGGGGGCAGGTCTATTAAATCAGAAAAGAAGTCTGGGGTCTGTTCCTGCCTGCCTCAATCAACAAGAATGATCACCCTGGGAAAAGAAAGAAACAAAAATAAGAGCAAACTATTTTAAAAAGCAAAGCAACAGGCAAGTGTCACCATTAGCACTCAGCCTCTCTGCCCACAGGACTCAAGGCCAAGTCCCTCACCATCATCTCATCCATTTCTCAAGGAAGTGGGAACTCTTACTCTCCCATTTCACAGATGGGGAAGCTGAGGCTAGGAGCGGTTATGTTACTTGCCTGAAGCCACACGGCTAGTAAAAGCCACAGCAAGATTCCAACTCTGGCCGTCGAGTGCCAGAGGCAGCATTTTTTGGCACCAGAGGCCCTGCCTGGGGAAAAGGACATGCAAAGAATCTCACACACGCCAGTCACCCGGTGGGCACAAAACTCAGAAAATTGCTAGCAGGAGTAGGGAGGTGTGATTTCCCGCCACACACAGATGCCAGAGTAAAAGCTACCCCTCAGTGTCAGTTAGGTGCCCACCGGCCCTCCATAGCAAGAATGAAGTGTTGCATTTGTGCCCAAAGATTCCCCCCTCACTTGGGGTGGGGGAAGGTTGCAGGAGACAAGGTCAGAAGTGTCTCAGCTAAGTAGCTTCTCAGGCTGGACCCACCAACAGGCCATTTTCACACATAAAGCAGCCAATGGAGAGAGGGATATGAGAAACGGGGTCTAGAATCCCCACAGCTACAGTCTGGAGATTGTGTTTCAGCCAGGCAGTGTCCAGGCCCAAGTCTTCCTGCAAGCCCCAATGTCAGGGACTTGTATCTTTACTCGGGACTCTGTGTGCACAGAGCCAGACGCACCCACTGGAGAGGCGTTCCCGCTGCTAAGGGTTGAGAGGAGGTTGTGGAGTCCCTAGAACAGCATGTCGGGGTGCAGGGGCCACCCCACAGGGCCTGAACCCAAGGCCTCAGCAGCTTGGGTCTAGCCAGCTTCTGGCTCTGGAGGTTGGGCGGGGGTCACTGGTCCTCCACATTCCTGGGCCAGGCGGCCCTGCAGGCACTGAGGAGCAGGGCGCCAGGGCGGGTGCAAGGCTGCAGCCTCTCCCGCAGCAGCTGTCAGCGAGAACCAGGCAGGGAGGCGCCGCCAGTGACGGCACCTCATGAAACATTAATGCCCCGCCGCCGCGCTGCCATCTCCTGGCACCTTGTGCCCAGAGCACCCGCTCTGGAGCCTGTGGCCATCCGCGGGCAGGCTTGGTCGCTCCTGCCCCAGAGTGCCAGGCCATGGCTCGACCCGCAGTCCCATCCCACAGTCCCCACAGCCGCAAGCTCAGACTCGGCGCTTGCAGGAAGCAGGAGTCGGTTTGGCCAGTTGGCTTCCCGAGGCTTCGTGTGCAGGGTATCTGGCCACAGGGCCAGGCAGGGGAACCCGGTGGCCTGCAGTGGGTGAAGCGCCGGCTCCTGGTTCCCCTCAGTCCTGCCCAGCTCCCAGTGGCAGCCAGCCAGGAGCAGGCTTACGGGGCCACATGGGTCGAGGCCTCCCGGTTCCCAGGCCCGCAGCAGGATGACCTCTGGAGGATGTGCGGGCGTAGGAGCTGGTCAGGGGGCCAAAGAAATGTCTGACCTCGCGGGGCCGGTCTCCTCTTCCCTCACCAGCCCAGCCCTTGAGGAGGGGGAAGGAGGGAATCCCCCAAGCAGGGAAGGTCGGCGGTTGCCCCTCCCTAAAACCCCCCACCCCCATACACTGAGAAACCCTGGGGTCTGTCCTTCAACCTCCGAGGCTGCCAAGCTCTGCGGAGGGGACTCTTCCTGCCAACACGCAAGACCAGCTCCCTCCTGCAGGCTGAGCAAAAAGAGGAGAGGTACAATTTCAAAACCCAGGGCTCGGGCTCGACGGTCACCTGGCAGGACCCCGCGAAACTCCGACCAGACCCCGACTAAACGGAAGTAGGGCAGGCCCCTGACAAGTCAGGTGGGAAACTGAGCCCAGGGCGAGACAGCGCGCCGCGGGGACCAGGCTGGGACCCGCAGCGACTTCGTCCGCATGCGGCCGGGCCCGTCCCCGGCCCTGTCCCCGGCGCGCGCGCTGTCCCAGGTTGCGCTCCTCGGCCCGGAGAGCGGGCCGCGAGCCGCGCGGACCCCAGCCTGCGCCCCGAGGGAGGCCAGGACCCCTAGCCGGCAGGACCGCGCCGCCCCCTCCCCGCCGGTCCTGGCGAACGCCTAGCTTCCCCTCCCCCTTCCCGCCTCCCCGACCCGTGTCCCCGCCTTCCCCGCGGGCGACGGGCGGCGGCGGCGGGAGGAGCGGGGCCGAGTGGAGGCAGCCCGGACCTCGCGCGCGGGGATGTAGGGACCCAGCGGGGCCGAGGCAGCGCGCAGAGCCAGAGCAGAGCTGGAGCCGGGCCCCAGCCGGAGCCGGAACCTGAGCCAGAGTCCGCGGCGGGCGAGCCCGGAGCCGACGAGCCGCAGACGCAGCGCTGCCCAGGTGGGGTAAGAGACGCCGGGCTGGGGGCACAGGGTCTCCGCGGCGGAGGGGCGCGGGGAGGTGGCGGCCGAGTCCTACGCGGTTTGCTCCCGGCGTACGTTGGGTCTGGCTGGCGGCGCGGGACCGAGGAAAACGCGCTGAAGGTCAGGCGCCATCGAGGCAGCGCGAGGAGCTCGTTCCTGCGCCCAGGGCACGGTCCCAGCTGCCGTCCCCAGGTGCTACCTCACCTAACCGATGGGCCCACCCTGCGCTTCGGCACCGGCACCCTAAACAGGCAGCATCCTCGGGGGTGCGGGCCCCGGCCCCGCGAAGAGCAGAACCCAAGAAGTTCTTCGCAGCCCCTTGCGGCGGCGCGGGACGCAGGGGGCCCACGGGAGACGGGGCAGGCGAGAGGGCGGCCGCGCTGCCCGCTGTGCCTAGGGATGGGGGCTTCGCCGCGAATGGAAGCGCTGGCCTCTCTGCACGGCCCGGGACTTTGGCCGTAGCTTCGCGTCAAGAGGGTATTTTACCTAAACGAAACCGCTTCATTCGTTCGTTCGTCCGGGCAGCAATGCCGCAGAAAGGCAGCAGACGTCGGCCGGAGCCCCGGCTCTCTTCGCCCCAGATCCCGACGTCCCGCCGCGGCGCTCAGAGGTGCCCCCAGCCCACGGTGGCCTTCCCCGGCGGGCACGGGTCGGACTTTTTCTTCCCCCGAGAGAAACTCCAAATGCTCTTCGCGAAGTCCAATAAAGGTATTCCCGCGGCTTCTCCCGGGTTTGGTTGTCGGCACAGGGTCCCAGAGCACACAGCCGCTTCTCTAGAACCCGCTCTCCGAATTCTGAAATTGACCAGCCTTGTATGTTGGAGCCGATTCTGCCACCGCAAAGCCAGGGCCCCGAGGACAGGATCGCAGTAACGGGAACCCCAGGCTGGAATCCTGGTCCCAAGATTTTCTGATCTAGGAATTGCCTGAATCTAAAAATATGAGTCCACTTTTCTGAGAACTAAGGTTTGGGTATTCTCTTGACATCCCAATGGCCTCTCAAAGCCACCAGGGCGGCAGGGAGGAAACCCCAGGTTGCTGTCCAGGTGGCAGAGGATGCAGGTCTAGGGTACTGGCCAGGTCTAGGGTAAGGGCACAAGCTACAAGCAGAAGGGGCAGCACAGGAGGGACTTGCTGTCCCCCTGCCCTTTCACCTCGCTGCTCTGGGCTTCTCCCATTTCTGCCAGGGGAAGGAAGAGAGGTAGGCTGGGGCGCGGAGACCACAGAGGCTCGGAGTGCACCTCCCTCATGAAAGCAGCGGCTGGGAAGAGGCTGTAGTACAGCCAAAGTTGACACTGTGCTCCCCAGCTGTGTGACCAGCTGCTGCCACTTTCCTAGTCTTCTCTTCTCCACAGCTAAGCCGTTCTCAGGAACCAGGCGGCGTCCCATGGACCCTGGGTGAGCCATGGGCTGGGGAGAGCCATGGGCCCTACCAGCCACTGATGGAGCGGCCCGCAGCACAGAGTCCCCGGACTCCCATCTGTGCTCCCCTGGCAGCCATCCTGCCCTGATACATCCCGGCTCTCCCAGGGCAGTCGGGGATCCCCACTTGGCAGGAAGCGTCAGACTGGGGTCCTGAGAAGCCAAAAGGATCCAGTGAGGTCTCTCCAGCCCCTACCTGAGCACCTTCCTCCTCCCTTCCCCAGTAATTACTTGTATTCAAAGAAAGGAGAGTTTTTATTGGGGAGGGGGTGTTAGACCAGGCAGAAGGAAGTAGGTGGTCCAGGCTGCACTCCCAAAACTGGGTTTTCTAGTTTGAACTTCTCCACGGCCTAAGAGGCTTAGGGCTGGAATGTCCCGGAGAGTCATGGATAGCCCTGGGGGCAGGCTCTGACACATTCCTTCCTTTTTCCTAAAATACCTCCATTCTGGGAGCAAGGATTAGGGTAGGCTACCCCCATGGGTGGGTGGCAGGATGCCCCCCATGAGGGACTTCCAACCACCCTTCCCAAATTAAATTACTAAGCCATTCTTGGGCGTAGAGAGTCTGTTTTGAGTGAGCCCAGCTTCAGAAAGGGTCCCTGTGATGACTACTTCAACCCCACAATAGGCCAGGCTCCTCTGCTCAGCCCGGCCAGAACCCGAAACTCCAAAATTCTTGAAAGTCACACAACCACTGCTGGCTCTGTGTGGCCGGAAAGAGATGGGGACTAGGGCACATGGTTCCAGCTCCAGCAAGCCCCCTTCCCTCCTCTCCTCATGCCCATCAAGTGAGCCGGAGGCTGAGTCCCAGGCTGGACACAGGAACTGAGGCACAGTGCAGGTCAAGCCTTGACCTTGAGGCAAGTGCAGGTCACACAGCAAAGCTGGGGGAATGTTGAACCTCTGCTCTTACTCCTGAAAGACGCTGCCTCCTGCCCTTCGTGTGTTTGTGATGTGTCTGTGAGTGTGCAAGAAGCCCCCCACCCTGACTGGGATAGTGCAGCTGGCCACGGCCTCCTCAACACCAATCACTTCCTCACCCCTTGATCATTCGGTGCTGCCCAGGCATGAAGAACAGACTCCCCCAGGGCAGTCCCCACTAGCCTCGGCCCCTTTGGAGCTCAGGGCCCTGCAGATACAGGGCTTCACCCAAAACAGTCTGAGGGCCTTTCTATCCACACAGCAAGCATCAAGATTTCCAAATAATGGGACTATTGTACCTGCCTGGAGCACTGCCAGAGGCTTGGTCCCAGGGGGGCACACAGAAGGTGCTCAATAGCTGCATTAAATGCATCAACAGTGAGAGATATAAGCCCCTCAGACTGAGCAGCTGAAGCTGCTGAGTCACAAAACAGTCCCCATCCACGCAGTACCTGACTCGTAGGGCCTTCTGAGAAGGGGGGGTGGTGTGATCCCGCCCTCTGGACACCCATACGCAGACCATTCATTTCCATGAGGTGCAAGGTGTTTCCCTCCTTGGCCTGACATTTGGTGGGCTTAGAACATATCTCCTATATCCTACCTGCCAGTTTTCATGCCAAATGGCCCAAATGTGCCTGTGCCCCACACTCCCATAGGTGGGTACAGCGAGTACCTGTGTGTCTGTGTGTACACAGCATACCTGTGCAGTGTGCGGGAGTGTGTGTGTGAGCGCGCCCCCACGCCCTGTCTGCATCCCAGCTGTTCCGTGGGGCAGGATAGCTCCACAGGGCGGACGGTGTGTGAAGGGGCACTCCCTGGCACGCTGCAGCACCTGAGGATCTCCTCGAAAGGAGGTGTCTGCCGCTGCAGGACACTCAGCCAAGAAATGCAGCGAGAGGTGTGGCTGGGGCAAATGCTAGGCAGCTATACTTCCCATGTCCTCCCCTCCCCAAGACTAACTTCATGGAGCAGGGATCTCAACTTGGAAGAAGGCAGGAGTCACCGAGCCTCCTCAATCCAAACTCTGGGAAGTGTATTCCCTCTGGGCCTCAGACCCTGCCTCCTGTGGTCACAGACGCACAGTGAGAGTAGGCCAGGCCCTAAGGAACTGTCCCCTCTCGCCATGGCCCAGAGCTGGGCACCCTGGGCCTAAGTGGAGGGAATGAGCCGCATGCCTGCCCCAGCCCTGCAATCCTCACCAAGGAGCTCAGCCTAGGGCCTCGGTGTCTCCCTCTGATGGGAGGGGAGCAAGGTGAGAACTCAAAGGCAGAGCCTGGGGAGTGCCCCAGATGCTGATGCCTGCACAGTCAGTACCAAGCAGAGACCCCCCCAGGAGGAGTTGAGGAGGCACTGAGCCCTGGGGTAAGGGTGCTGGGGCTGGAGAGTAAGGAGGGAAGTGCTTCTCCCCAAGGCCCCTGTCCTGCCCATCACTGCTCCCTCCGGTTGCTGTGTTTGGTGGAGCTGGTTGGCAGGTGAGGGGCAGAGGGCAGCCTGGGGACAGCCTGTGGCCAGAGGAGCAGGTCAGGGCCGCACCTTACCGCCTCAGCTGGGGCCTGTTTGCTCAAGACACTGAGGTCTCAGAGCCAGTTAATTGTTGAACAAAATCCTTCGACAAACTTCACTGAAGGAGGGGATCACTCTTGGGAGAGGGAGGCTAATGTCTGCCTGTGCCCAGCAAAGGCCCATTGGAGCTGCCGCTTAGCTACCACCGTGTGGGAGAGCAGCTAGAAGACCGAAGGCTTCCTGGGCTGCCGGCCCAGGCCTGGGAGACAGCAGTCACCTGGCCTACCGGGCCTACGCCTGAAGCCCTGGGAAGCCAGAGAACAGGCCCCAGGCTGGGGCAAAGCTACCCTGAAGGAGGGCAGAGGTTGCCAAAGCCGACCCCATGCCTGCCAAGGCCAGGGCCGGGCAGATTTAGCCCAGCCATTGAAGGTGCAAAACCAGGTGAGAGGTAGAAGAGGCTGCGGGGCCTGGCTGGGCTTTGGGGGTCTCCTGCTGCACTCACCAGCCGCCTAGAGCCAACAGAAACGTTTCGTCTGATTAGAAGCCATCATTTCTATCCCAATCCCGGAAAATTGACTGCGGTGCAGAGAGGGAGGCCTGAGAAGCAGCCTTAGGGGAGAGGGTCCAAGCTAATTAGGAGGCAGCATTCGGGGGCCCATTAGAGAGCAAGCTGCTGTCAGCTGGGCTGAGATCCCGGGAGAAGAGGCCGGGGAAGGAGGGGCGGACGGCCCCTGGACGAGGGCACCGCTGGGAGCTGCCGGAACGGGCCCGGGCTCTGCCCCCGCCCTGGCGCTGGCTCCTAGGCGCCCGCTCCGCGCGATCCTGCTCAGCAAACATTCACTCATCCTGGGCTGTGCGCGCCGGGGCTGGGGACTTCGAGGCCCAGGCCAGAGTTGATTCTGGGCGAAACAAGTCATTTGGAGCCTGAGGTGGGCACGAGCCGCGCGGGACTTGCAGGCCAGATGCGTTTCTTTTGTGAGGTCGAGGGAGAACTCGGTGTGTCACCGGGGAAGGAGGGAGAGGCTCGGCGAGGCCGCGGGGGGCGGGGAGGCGGCGGGAAGGTGGCTGCGGAGGGGGAGGGCGCGGGCGAGGCAGGGAGGGAGGCGGCAGAGAGGGCGCGGCGGCGCGGGCGGCTCGGGGCTGGATTCCGCCCGCGCTCCCTCGCTCGCCTGCTCCCTCCCTCCAGCCCCCTCCCACCCGGGCCCACCCCACCCAGCACCCCTGGCGCAGGGACTGCTGGAACCTGGCGGTGCGCGCTGTCGCTTTAAGACAGACTCTGCCGGCGCCGTCCGGAGCCTTAGAAACCGGCCCCGGATCGGGAGCCGGAGCCGGAGCCGGGGCCGGGCGGGCGGCTGAGGCCCGAGCGGCGGCAGCGCAGCGCGGAGCGCGGAGCCAGGCGCCCGGTCGCGAGAAACTGCCTCCGCCGCAGCCCGCCCGGCCCCGCAGCCCCGGGCGGTCCATGGGGCGGTCGCGGCGTCGCTGCGGGCGCGGGCAGCCCTGGGGGGCAGCCGCTTAGGTGCTGCGCTCTCGTCCCCGCAGGTCGCAGCCAGGGCGGCCGGGCGCGCCCAGCCCCGGCCCCCGGAGCGCCCGCCGCGGTCCCCACCTCCATGGACGCCTTCAAGGGGGGCATGAGCCTGGAGCGGCTGCCGGAGGGGCTCCGGCCACCGCCGCCGCCGCCCCATGACATGGGGCCCGCCTTCCACCTGACCGGCGCGGCAGACCCCCGCGAGCCGCTCGAGAACTCGGCCAGCGAGTCGTCTGACACGGAGCTGCCAGGTAAGCGCGGCGCGCACGGAGCCTGCGGGGCGCAGAGCGGGCAGCTGGAGCGGGGCCTGCCGCCCGCGCGGCGCAGCCCGTCTCCCTCGCCGCCCCAAGAGCGTCGGGAGCTTTCTCTTTCCCGTTCTTGACCTGGCGGTGAACGCGGAAATTTATGCGCACACACGAAGGCACTTCCACGCGGTCCCCTCCCGCCCAGAGACGGGCAGATGTGCAAGGCTGCAACCGGAGGGTGGGACTGACAGCCCCTCTCGATCAGGAACACACAGAACGCGGGAAAAGTTGGGTTTGCACAACCGGGCGCAGAGAAGCAGCCCGGACGAAGGAAGAGGAGCTGATCGAGAAGGGAATGGGGGTGACGGGCGAGAGAAAGCGCCAGAGAGACGGAGAGGGACAGACACCCTGACAGTGGGCGACAGATCGAGAGGGAGAAACTGAAGAGAAGGGGCGGAGGGAAGAGCAAACTGGGTTGGGGGGAGAAAACACCGAGTAAAAAGGAGACACAGAGAACACTGAGGGCGAGCGGGCCAAGGAGCGCGGGCGGACTCCGGCACCGCCGGCCCGAACCCGAACCCCGATCCAGGCATCCCGGCCCACATGCATGGCCAGAGCCTGCAGTCGCCAGGCCGCCCAGCCAGGGCCCCGACTCGGCTCGGGCACGTCTCCCTCTGAGCTTCCTTTTTGTCCGGGCTCCAGCTTTCTCCCAGCGGCGGGCTGGGCCGCGGTGGGGGCAGTGGCGCGACGAATCCCGCCCGGCCCGGCCCGGCCGCCCGGGTCTCGGAGCGGCTCCCGCGCTCGCGGTCCAGACTGGGCATCGCAGCCGGCTCCGGGCTCCCGGCTCCCGCAGCGTGGGCGCCTCTTCTGCGTTCATTTCTTAATCCACCGCTGAGTGCTTCTGCGTTTTTAATCTCTGTTTGTTTCTGTTTTGCATCCCTACGTGACTTTCTCGGAGAGGTTCTGTGTGCTTGGTTAAAAAACAATGAACGGTGAACTACACTTTTGTTTTCAAAAGTTTTAAGTGTGGTCTTTGGTCGGTTATTTTTAAAACCTAGAGAAATATACAACTGTAGATTGATTTTTTAAACCAAATCTATGAAGATGAATTAACTATTCTAACTGGATTTTTCGAATTTGAAAGAATATACTAAGTGTATTTCTCTGGAATTTAAAATATCTACACGCAACATCATTCTTCGGGAGATTTTAAAAGTCAATCCAAAATGGCGCATTTCTCCGGGATTTTCTCAAAATCCATTTACGGTGGTGTTATTTGGGGAATTTAAATTATCTAACTGTAATGTTGTGTTGCTCTGGGATTTAAAAATGATCTCTACAAGGGTGCTATTGGGAAGAGGTTAAAAATCTATCTACAACTGTACATTGATTTTTTTTTTAATCCCAGAGAAATAAATGCCTCTGTCTGCCTGGAGTTTATGCACGTAGGGCTCTGTATTTAGTTAAGGGTGTGTTTGCACGAAGGTTTCTGGCTTCTTAATTTACATTTGCTCTGTGTTTCTACCTGCCTATTTTTGAGAATTTGTGACCCTCCCAGCCCCCCAGTGTTCTTAGGCAGAGGGCTGTGAGCTTTTCTGGGCTTCTGTGTTTTGTTTTAAAATTCTTTTCCTTTATGTTTCAATGTTTCTATGACTGCATGTGTTTTGTGTAGCTTCAAAGAGAGGGAGGCTAAAGCCTGAGGTCACCTAGAAAGAGTCTGTCTGTCTGGGCTGCAGTTGGAGACGGTTTCTAGGCCTTGGGACTGGAGGCCTGGAAGTAAGGCCGAGAATCGGCTGCGTTGTGCCTGCCCAGTGGGGATCCCACAGAGCCCTGGGGAGAAGAAAGTGGAGGGGCTTCGGGCTGGAAAAATCTGATTCCAGTTCAGAAAAGCAGAGACCCTTTCAGATTTAGACCGCCCCCCACCCTCAAGAACCTGCAAAAACAAGCATACATTTGCGGGTAACAGCGGCAGCAGGGCCAGAGCCTGAGCCGAGCCGCGGGAGCAGGCCCGGCCCAGCCAGGAACCCAGGCCCACGGCTCCGGGGTTCTTCTCCGCGGCACGCCAGACTGGAGATGACCGGCGCCCGGCGGGCTCTTTCCAATGGGGACAATTCCCAGGGCCCCTGGAGGGAGGGAGGGCCGCCCGCGCTGATGGCGAGCGCTTCGGTGGAGCCGGGACGGGTGCGACAGGGCGTAAGCCCGAGGTGACCCGCGCCCCGTACTGCCTGCTGCAGAGAAGGAGCGCAGCGGGGAACCCAAGGGGCCCGAGGACAGTGGCACGGGCGGCGCGGGCTGCGGCGGTGCGGAGGACCCAGCCAAGAAGAAGAAGCAGCGGCGGCAGCGTACGCACTTCACAAGCCAGCAGTTGCAAGAGCTGGAGGCCACCTTCCAGAGGAACCGCTACCCCGACATGAGCATGAGGGAGGAGATCGCCGTGTGGACCAACCTCACGGAGCCGCGCGTGCGGGTGAGCACAAGGCGCGCGCCTAAGGGGACCCGCGCAGAGGGCTGCCCGTGAAACTTAGGCCTTACTCACTTTCGCTCTCCCACCGCTCAGATCTGCTCCCTCCCTCCACCGGAGACCCCCACCTGAGGCCTTGGCCCACCTAGAGTCCGCTAGGCCCCTAGGCCGCTAGTGCCCCTCCGCTGCTGCCGCCTCCAACCGCTCTGACCCGCATCCTACCTGACCACGGGCTCTGCGGTAGACCCAGCCCAAAGACCTGCGACTCCAGGGGACTCTCCCATTCCCTGTAGGGCTCAGGACCCACTCAGATGTTAGCGGGACACTGGGGCCAGAGACTAGGCAGAGGATTCCCTGCTGCTGGGGACCTCGGGACCTGCTGGACTTGTCGTGAAAACGAAAGGGAAAGGCAGGTCCTGCCTGGCTGCCTCGGAGAGGCCTGAAAGGTGCTTGGGTTTGGGGCTCTCAAAACTTCCTGGAGCTGTGGTCCTATCCCGCAACCAACTTCTCCAAAATCTCAAGATATTCTCCACCTTCCCTAACCTTTCAGCCAGTCAGTAGCTAGACCCCTTGCCTAATGACCTTTCCTGTAGGTCTTGGGTCAGGTGAGGTGGGGGGTGCCTCTGGTGGCCAAGTGGCCTTCCCAGTCCCTTTTGAGATGTAAGGTCTCAGACTGAAGACTAGACTGCATTCTCCCTCTTCTCACCCGTTTGGTTTCCAGTAAATGCAAGTCTTGCCCGCCAGAGCAGCAAGAGAATCATTTCTTCCCTGGGTGCATGGATATTTAATCAAATATTGGGAGCACCTCCCAAGCCAGAACAACGTCCCACCTGGCCCACAGACTCCCTACCATAACCCCAGCCCTCTCTCCTCCCCAGTCAGGCTGGCCAGCCAGTGGGACTTGGAGTGGAGACCCAGCACTCAGTAATCCTGAACTCACTAATCCTGCGCAGGTTTACGGTGGTAGGGGTGGCTGGGATGGAATCAAGCAGTGTCAGTGCTGGGGACTGGGGAAGCTGAGATGCAGGGGTCCCGCAAACCAGCTCAGGAAACTGAGCTCAGGACTGGAGAAGGGTCCGGGAGTGCAGGAGGCATGTGGTGGGCAGACAGGTGAGGACCGGTGAAGACCTGGGGGCTGGGGGAAAAAAAGAGGTTTTTACCAAATTTGGGGGGAGATTAGAAACTAGTAAGAACCACAAGAAAATTGAATATTTGTGGAGAAACATGTTTGGCATATATTTAGATGGCAGGAAAGAAATTAAATATTTAAGAGAGAAGCAAAAGGATCAAGTATTTGGGAAAAAGAAAGAATGAACTACTTACAGGAAACCGAGAAGGTCAGATATTTGGAAAGAAGGAATAAATATTTGGGGAGGAATCAAAGGGATCAAACCTGGGGGACAGAGAAAAAAACAGACTGAGCGAGAAGAAAGAGGTTCAGATATTGGGGTGGACCAAACGAAAATAAATATTTGGAGCAGAAATGAAAATATCAAATATTGCCAATAAAGATGAAAACAGACTGAGCGATGAAATAGGTCGAAGAATCGGGGGAGTCCGAAGGGGAACGAAAATATCTTTTGTATTTGGGGGTGAAGAAAAGGGATGGAATATTTAGCGGATAGGTAGGAACCCGTTTGGCGGGGAAGGCAGAAATGTGGACTGGTTGAGAGGGGAAGAAAGAAAACGAATATTTGTTAAAATAAAAGAGAATCCGTATTAGGCGATGAAAATGGACTTAATTTGGGGAAGACCATAAAGATGGGGAAAAAGGGGAAAAAACTAACATTTCCGGGGGGGCAGGAAAGCAACCATTATGGAGAGAAGGCAGGAGCGGAAATATCGGTCTTCGCAGAACAGAACCGACATTCGGAGAGCAGGCGGAGGGCGAAGGGTGGCGGGGAGTGCGGGTGGGGGACCTTCCCGCCCTCGCAGCCCTGACCCCTTCTCGCGCCCCCTCCCCCAGGTCTGGTTCAAGAACCGGCGAGCCAAGTGGCGGAAGCGCGAGCGCAACCAGCAGCTGGACCTGTGCAAGGGCGGCTACGTGCCGCAGTTCAGCGGCTTGGTGCAGCCCTACGAGGACGTGTACGCCGCCGGCTACTCCTACAACAACTGGGCTGCCAAGAGCCTGGCGCCAGCGCCGCTCTCCACCAAGAGCTTCACCTTCTTCAACTCCATGAGCCCGCTGTCTTCGCAGTCCATGTTCTCGGCGCCCAGCTCCATCTCCTCCATGACCATGCCGTCCAGCATGGGCCCGGGCGCCGTGCCCGGCATGCCCAACTCGGGCCTCAACAACATCAACAACCTCACCGGCTCCTCGCTTAACTCGGCCATGTCCCCGGGCGCCTGCCCGTACGGCACCCCCGCCTCGCCCTACAGCGTCTACCGGGACACGTGCAACTCGAGCCTGGCCAGCCTGCGGCTCAAGTCCAAGCAGCACTCGTCGTTCGGCTACGGCGGCCTGCAGGGCCCGGCCTCGGGGCTCAACGCGTGCCAGTACAACAGCTGACCGCCCCGCCGCGCTGCGGGGGCCGGCGGCCGGCAGGCGCCGGGCGGGGCGGGCGCGCAGGACGCGCGCGGGGCCGCCGCCTCCCACTCCCACTCCGGGTTGGTTTTGTGTTTGCTTTTCCGGACCCCACTTAGCCCTCCGAAACAAAAAAAAGAAAGTAAAAAGACGTCGGAGAAAAGTGCCGCGAAATAACGGATGAGTTGCAATTTCCCTCGGGGTGGCGCGTGTGTGTTCCCACGGGCCCCGGCGGCCCACTCCGCGGAGGGGACTCGGCCCAGGAAGCGAGCGCCGAGGCCCGGCGGCCCGGCGAGGACGCCCTCGTAGCCCGCGTCCCCGCCGCGCTGGACCCGGACTGAGTGGCAGCGCCTGTGCGAACTGGATGTGCGGAACCCAGACGAGCCGGATTCCTCCGTCCCGTACGACCCGAGACGCCTCTCCGAGCTGGGCCCGGCCGAGCGCACCTTAGCTCGATTTGGATCCGAGTTGGAGCAGGCGTTGGGCCGGCGGTGACGATGCTTCGCACGGGATCTGGCGCTCGCCGTGGAGCCGCACACGGCCCCAGTGCGCCCCGTAGTGCCCTCGCCGGCCCTGCGCCCCGGAGCCGTATGTTAAGGCCACGGAGCTGCAGCGGGCGGTGTGGACGCGGCGGGAGGACGGGGAGGGCTTGTCTCAGAGTACCCCAGCCCCCAAGCTTAGCCGCCGGCTCAGGCCCTCTGCTCTGCTTCTGGGCCAGGTGGCGGCCCCTGTCCCAGCGAACAGCCCCTTCCTCACCGCCCGCCGTGCAAGAGTGGAGCCGGGAGAGCGCGGGGCGCGGCCCCCGGGCCCTGAGCCCACTTTGCACACCCGCTCTCCGGCCCGCGCCCTGTTTACAGCGTCCCTGTGTATGTCGGACTGACTGTATAGAATTATAAATTTGTCTATATCGACTTGTCCATGTACGTCTATTAAAACCATAGTCCGAGCGTGCTAAGCACTGCCGAGCCCCGACTGCTTCATTGGGCCGAGGAGGGAGGCAGGTAGCAAGGGAACTGCGCCACCTCGGGCCCCTGGGTAGGAGGGAAGGGGCAGCTCCCGGGGTCTCCCTACCTTCGTTTCCCACCGCCATTCCCGACCTGCTCAGCGCCGCTGCCGTGACGGCGCCGCCGGCGTCCTGAGCTCCCGCCCCGTGCGCACCAGCTGAGCTACTCAGCCCCTGGGCGCCCGCGAGGGGCCGCCCTAGCCAGGACCCCGATCCCTTCCCGGCCGCCGGACTCTGCAGGCTCTTCCCAGGCTGGGTCTGCGGCGACCCTCGAGGTCCCCAGGGTGCTGTAGGGCCCTTGCTGCCCGCAGCGTTAGGGTGGGGGCTGCCGAGAACCTCCTTAGGCCTGAGGGTGCCTTTCTCCTGTGGGCCGCGCACTTCCCCCCGCAACCCCCCTTGGAGCCTGGCCCTGGCTGTCCCGGGAGGACCGGATCCGACAGAGTCTAGCGGGGGCCTTCCTCCCTAATGCCCCAACGTGCGGAGATCCCACCCGGGGGCGTGCGGCTGTGTAGCTGTGTAGCTGTGTCGGAAAAAGTGTCCGTCACATAGACTCAGTTCTCACTTCCCTTCTATCCCAACTTACGGGGGCTGCTGGCCGCCTCCGCCCTTCCCCAGCTTTTGGAAACTACTGAACAAGACCAGCCTGTAAACTGCCTGTAAAATTCTGCTTCCCTTAAGTAAGTCATTTCTAATGGCAAAACAAAATGTTTGCAGCTGCAGCGGGGGAGGAAGGAGGGGTGGATATTCTGCTTTAGAATCACCTTGCGGTGGGGCTTGGCACTGCCCTGGAGCTGGACCCAGGCAAGCCCTAGCTGGGAGTGGGGCACAGCCACCAGCTTAGTCATGAGCTAATAGCTGGAGAGCCCTGTGCGCACGTTCTCAAACCAGGTCACCGCTGCCTCTGAGGTCAGGAGTGCTACCCCTATTGTACAGATGGAACCAAGGCGCCATGAGACTCTAACTGGGCCACCGTCACACTGAGCCCATAGGTTTCTAGATTCCAAAGCCAGGCATCTTTTTACCGATCCTCTCACCTTCAGATGAGGAGTGAAGAGGGGTCCTCCCTGGACCCAGCCTGATGCTGTGGGACTAGATTGTGGAGTTCTGAGATGGACAGGGTCAGATACACAGGCTAAGGGGGGTGGGGGGTGGGGAAGGGGGCTGGAGCCAGACAGCCCCTCCCCCAGCGGTTCCAGTCCAGAGCTTTGACCCCTCACTTTCTGGAAACATAAACACAACCACATCTGGACTCAGAGTGCCTTCCCCAGCCTCACACATCTGCCAAGGCAAGGGGGCCCTGGTCCCAGCTGAGGGCAGGAGGCAAGGAGACCTAGAAGGAGGTGAGCTGGAGCAAAGTGGGAAGCAAAAAGGAAGCCTCTTCTGAAAGTCAGGCCTTGCCCCAGGTGAGACAGGGGCTGCACAGGGGTCTGGTGGAGGTGCAGTGTAGCTGTGGGGCCACAGGCCAAACAGCTGCAGACAGGTGGAGGGGCAGAAGTAGTCCCAGAACGACCCCATCATCCAAGGACCATGGCCAAGCAGGTGAGAGCAAACCCAGCCTCAGGCCCCATGCAGCTGTTTTCGCCCGGCTCTTCTGTGGCTTGTGAAGACCGTAGAATCCAGCTCTTCTCGCACCAGCTACAGGGTCATCTCTGGCTGGGCAATTTAGGGGCTCTGAAAGCCAAGACTAATGGAAAAAGGCAGGGGTTCCTAGCGTGCTCCGCCTGAAGTTGGGGGGAGGGACAGTCATTCGTTCATCCAACATTGACTGTGCTCCTGCTCTTGGTGCTAGTGACCGAGCAGCAGAAAACAGACACAGTCCTGCTCTCCTGGACAAGTAAACAAACATGAATAATTACAACCTGGGCTGAAGAAAAACAACAGGGTGCTATGAGTAAGAGTGTATGGGAGTCCTGCTTTACACAGGGTGGCCAGGCAAGGCTGTTCTGGGGAGATGGCTCATCTCTGCCTTCAGGAGTGAGCACTAACGTTGACTGAACCCACACGGGGTCAGGGCCCTGTGCTAAGTGGACACCCCTCAATCGGGAGCCCTTTTACCTGCACGACCCTCTGGGGATGGCACTAGTTATTATTTGTATTATTAAAGTGAGATGTTCCGGCTCTCCCCTTGAGGCCCTGTTCCCCCCTTGCTATATTAATAGGGCTTCTCTGTCCAAGTTTCTCATCAGGTCATTTCTGAAATGTCATTTGGGGCCCAGCTTAGTTTTCCCTCCTCCACCTGCACTGGCTGTCAGGATTGTCAAGATTGACAGTCCTGCTGACCACACCCCCACCCTTCCTTCTGCACCCCACCCCACCCCTGGAACCAGCCTAGGCTTGGGCCCTCCTGACCTAGCCTATTGTCCTACAGCACGATCTTCCCACCCCCCTCTGTGGGCCAGGCCCTGGGAGATCTGGAGGAACCAGACCCGGTCCCTGCTGTCCACTGGGCCTCCGTGGAGAGGTGGATCAGCATGGCCAGTGCTCTGAGTGCTGGGCCTGGGAGCAGAGGGCGGGCACTCGCCCCAGCAGTCTCCCCTAAGGGGTCCCTGCCACATGGGATGAAGATGCCTGAACACTTCTTTTGTTTGTACATCATGTCATCAACAGCTATCGCGGGGCCCTTACTGAGCGCCAGGCCCCATGCAAGCACCTCATGAGAATTATTGCCTTCGCTCCTTACAGCAACTTCGTGATGGACAGGCTTGTTATCCTTAGTTTTCACAGGAAGAAACTGAGGCACAAAGGGAATCTATAACTTGCCCAAGATGGCACTGCCAATGAGGAGTAGGGGCTGCACTTGAACTCAGGCCTTCTGCCCAGGGCCCGCGCTCCTACCCACCGCCTTTACATGAATCACATTTGGATTCAGGGGGGAAAGGAAATAAAAAGTTAGAATTCAATTCAAAAGGCCGAGCTCAGCTGTGCTCCAGGAGAGAGAAGGAAGAGGCCCCGGACTGCAGGATTTGCCCTCGGAGCTCAGGGCTGTGTAAGAGCAGCAGAGGGCACGGGGCGGGGGCCGGCAGGGCACAAAGCAGCTTTCTGGTGAAGAAAGGAGAATCCACGCTCCCACCTCTTGTCGTATGGCAAGCTTCCCACTCCCTAGATGGAGGCCCCTGCCAGTCCCTGCCTCCGCGCCCCTCGTCATGGGAACCCCACTCTCCACACTCCCCTGGCGCCTTTGCAGTTCCTTGGATCTTGCCTCCAGAATGGCTGGTGTGCCCAGAGCAGGTGGCCACCTACCAAGTGGCTTCGGAGACGCTGCCGTGGCACCTAGTCAGGGTGGAGGGGCTGTGATTCCGTGACTCAGACCACCGCAGAGGAGCAGGGTCAAGTGCAGGAAGCTGCCCGTGGAGAGGGAAGAGGCAGAGGGCAGGGTGGCTTTCTTGGAGGACAGAAAGCTGCTCTGGCTAACTCAGGCACATCTCACTCTGTGCTGTCCCCTGCAGCGCACTTGAAATGCTTTGTTTCTCTCATTACCTCATTTTGCAGACGGGGAAGGTGAAGCTCATGTCCAAAGGCATGCCACACCACCGTAGGGTTCAAACCTAGCCCGTCCGACCATGCAGCCTGGGCTTACCTACTGTGAGCGCTGCCTCCTGGAGGCTGGCCCTGGCAGCTAGGCAGGGTCACTGTGGTCACAGAGCCAGCGTGCTGGACTGAGTCAAATGGGTGTAGACAGCAGGTCCTGCAGAAGTGTCTGCACATAGCAGGTGCTCAATAAATGTTGAATAAAGGGGTTGAGGGGCTGCCTTCCCTTACCTCACACTCCCTTTCCCCCTCTCCCCTCTCTCGCTCCTTTCCTTCTTCCTGCACGCAGTCTCTCAGAATAGGCCGCTCTTGGCACTGCTTTTAAAAGTGTATCTGAAAAAACAACCCAATTCAAAAATAGGCAAATTCTAACCAGAGGTGCACGGTTAAAAAGCACACACAAAAAAAAAAATAGGCAAAGGACTTGAAAAGCCATTTCCCCAAAGAAGATATACAAATGGTCGACAAGCACATGGAAAGAGAATCAACACCACCAGCCATCAGGAAAAGGCAAATCAGAACCACGGTGAGATGCCACCTCACCCCCATCAGCATGGCTATTATTTAAAAAACAGAAAATAACAAATGTTGACGGGGATGTGGAGAGATCTGAACCCTGTCCTTGCCAGTGGGGATGTAAAATGGTGCAGCCCTGTGGAAAACAGTGTGGGGGTTCCCCAAAAAATTAAAAACAGAATTACCATATGATCCAGCAATCCCACTGCCGGGTACATACTCAAAAGAAAGGAAAGCAGGGACTCAGAGAGGTATTTGTGCACCCACGCTCACAGCCGTGGCCGAAACATGCTCATCACAATAGCTGAAAGGTGGAAGCAACCCCGTGTCCATCAGCAGCTGGACAGAATGGATAGACAAAGAGTGGTGGACACACGCGATGGAGTGTGATTCAGCCTTAAGGAGGAAAGAAACTAAGATACACGCTGCAACATGGATGAACGTTGAGGACGTTACGTTAAGTGAAATAATGAAAGGACACAAAAGGACAAATAGTATGATTACGCTTACATGAGTGCCTAGGACAGGCAAATTCACAGACAAAAAAATAGAACGGTGGCTGCCAGGGCTGCAGGAGGGGGATGGGGCGTTCGTGTTTACTGGGTACAGTTTCAGGCAGGAAAGATGAAAAAGTTCTGGAGACGGATGCTAGTGACAGGTGCATAGCAATGTGAACACGCTTAATGCCACTGACTATACACCATAAAAAGATTAAAGCGGTAAATTTTATGTTATGTGTATTTTGCCACAATGTTTTTCAAACAGTGTCCCTGTGTTTATGCCCCCATCTTATCCAGAGGGGCGTTCGGAGGCTAGGGCCCAGGACTCCCGGGGGCTGTGTCCACTGCTTGTTGGCAAACCTCTCCCTGCAGTTCTCTCCAGCCCCTCTGAGGCCCCGGCAACAGCTGACCTCACCTGGCCTTCAACCCAGGCCTCCATCCTCCGTCCTTCCATGCAGCACAGCAGTGGATCCCACTGAGGACAGACACTTCCTTTACTGAATGTCTACCATGTGGCCAGGAGAGAGCAGCCCAGGATGGATGACTTTTCTCTGTAAGTTGAGCATTTAGCATAAAATTAAATAATAGAGTTGCTAGTGCTTTTTTTTTTTTTTTTTACTGAGCTTCTCTGTCAAAAAACTAAACAAGGAAAGCTACAAAACAGCCGTAAGCATAGTGCCATTTTTGTTCTTACATATGCACAGAGAAATTTCTGGATGCGTACAAAGTGTTAACACCAGCTACTTTGGGGAGGAAGGAAATGAGGATTTTTTTTTTATTTGTCCTTTCCAAGTTTTTTTTTTTTTTTGCTCTGAGTATACATTACTTTTATAATTATGAAATAAAACAAAAAATATTATATTAAAAACACAAAAACCTGTGATCTGCAGGACAGGGAGTGGCCTCCTGCACACGGGGTCCCTGTTCTCACCCTGAGGTGTCAGTTGTCACCCACCTGAGATGCATGACCCTCTGCATTCAGCCTCACTGGAGGAAAGCCAGTGTGACAGGTGGCAGGTAAACCTTTACAGATTTTTGCAAAAATGAAATTTTTGTTTTCGAATATATTCTTCTTTAAACAGATGTCAAACTAGTAGATGCCAATAAGAATGTCCAACGAGAATAATTCGTAATGCTCTTTGTTGCTAAGCTGAGAGCTCAGTGTTTGAAAAGGGCTCCTTACGAGGGAGTCCGTCTCTCTCCCCTTGTCCCTTGTTGCCTCTTCCTGCCCCCCGCTCCAACTCAGCAGCCTGTCTGCCTCCTACCTTGCCCTGACACACGCACACACACGTGCACACGCACACACACACGCACACACACACGCACACACACGTGCACACGCACACACACGTGCACACGCTCAGTGTCTGCCTGCCAGCCAGCGTGATCATGGAATCTTTATTAAAGAGGCCTAAATTACCAAGGTTTTACTATGCTACTAAAAATAGTCATGCTTACTTAGCCTGTTTAATAAGTGCACCATTTCTAATTTTTCTGCCTGAGTGAACTGAAACATCGTTCCAGAAATACATTTTTACTGAAACGAGAAGCCTCGCTTTTTTCTCCTTCCTTCATACACTGTTCTCCCTCCTTCCCCCTCGTCCTCCTCTCCTCCTCTGGCTGTCCCCTGTGTCCCCCTCAGCTCTCCACCCCTACCCCTTTTTAAGTCTCAAACATAAAGGGGAAAGTAACAGTAATTTGAACTTGGCTCTCATGAAAAATGGACCAATTTTTTTAAGTGTTGGTAATTTGTCCTGAAAATGGATATAGGGAGTCGGGCTGGAAGGGCTTTGAAGAATGGGTTTTATGAGTGGAAAATGCAGCCCGAGCATGAGAAAACGTGTGCTGCACCCACTCCGTGCCTGGGACAGTGCAGCACACGCGATAATCGCAGCTAATAGCACCACTCTTGCTATTATCACATTATATTATTATTATTCATCAAAATCAGACAAAGCTTATTAACCCACTTAATTGAACCAAGGGTTTAATGTCCCAATGACTTCACAGAATGTGCTTGGCAAATTCTCCAAGACATTGCAGCCACAAAGTGGCTGGCCACTTCGCCACCTGCCAGGCTGTGGCAGGGCCCAGCCAGGGTTTCCCCAAACTGTTCCTGCCTGTGGCCTCTCTGGGAACTTTCCAGGGCACACTGGGACGGATGCTCATCCCCACCCAGACTCCAGCCTTCTCATGCACACACATGCTCACGCAGGCACACACACTTCTCTCCCCCATGAGTAAACCCAATTTAATAAAGGATATATTTACACAGAAGACCTCCACCCCCAGACACGGCGTGACCAAGGATCCCTCCTCCATCCTCCAAGCTGGCATTCCTATTGAGTCACCAAGGCTGGTGTGAGTACAGGCGCACACAGTTTATGGTGAACCCCTGGCTTCTCCTGAGCTTGCTGTTAACTCCATCAAAGCTTCTGATTCTCCCAGAGTCCTGGCCCAAAGCATGGCCGCTGAAGCCCACCCAGTCCCCTAGGCTCACGGAGATTCACCCCCTCCTCAAGGCAGGGATACACACTGAGCCCAGGCTGGTGAAGGGACCTAGAGGAGGACAGGGCCCCTCTGGGAGTCAAGATGCCCAGATTCTAGCCCTTGGGCTGGGCTCTTCCCAGGGCGAGACTTTCCCTTCACAGAGCCCGAATCTCCCCTGTGTCAAGCAGGCACGGCCCCGCCCGCCTCCTCTCTGGGTTCGCTGTCAGGGTTTGGAGACATCCTGCGTGGACCAGTACATACGGCTTTCAAGTGGGATGTTGCCTCAGAGGCACAAAATTATTATCCCACTGACCTACGAGAGCTGGAGAATTTCTGAGTGAGGATGCTCTTTCCTGGTCAACGTGTCCAGCCTCTCTCCCCTACACGCTTCCCCAGGGAGGCGTCGCGCTTTTTTCCTCGGGTGGAGGGGCACTTCCAAGCCCTCAGCGGGGACACTGCGCTGCCCCCGGATCCTCCACTGGGTCAGCAGCTACGCCTGGGTGCGATGGTGTCGCCATCGTGCTCTGAAGTCCCTGGAGTCCTGGGCTCCCTCCAGCCCCTGCATTTCCCCTGGGCGCTGGGCAGCAGGGCTCAGGACGGCCCTGCCTCCGCCCAGCCCAGCCCCTCCAGGGGAGTGAGGGCCAGAGACAGAACGACCACAGCGGGTCAGAGCACAGACTTTGGAGTTAAGCAGCGCCTGGGTTCGACTCCCAGCACCACCACTCTGTCACTGCCACAGAACCTCTGAGCCTCAGTTTGCTCATCTGTAGAACAGGATAAATGTGAAAAGGTCTGTACGGTGTTTGCACTGTACCAGTGACGTAGTACGCTCAATGTAATTACGAGGTCTCTTTGCTGTCCCCTTTCTCCCTCCCTCCACCAGGATTCTAAAGCTGGCATGTCTCAGGCAGTCTAGTCACTGGCATCCAGGTGTGTTAGGGCATGACTTCTCAACCCACGGTCCTCCACAACGGGTGCTGGGAGAGGAAATGTCCACAGGTAGAGCAGTTAAGGTCTGATTTAAGGTAAGGTATAAAGGTCAAGGGTAAGAGTGTGAGAAAGGGGAAATCAAGGCCAAGGGAACAATCGTGGAAGGCTTCCTGTTGGAGGAGGCCTGGTATTGACACTGAAGGACAGGCGGGATTGGAGAGGGTGTGCAGGAGCAGAGGTGAGACTGAGCCGGGTAATGGGAGCCCTGGGAAATATGGAGAGAAAAGGGGGAGACAGAATAGAGAAGCCTCAAATGCCAGGTGAAGGGGATACGGCCACCCTCAGGGCGGCGGTGGGGGTCACGTCTGGCCAGGTCCCTGCCTGCCTGCCAGCCTTCCCATCCTTTCCAGTCCCAACAGCCCAGCGGAGCCCTTCGGGCCTTCGGGATCTGGCCCCGGTCCACTTCCCCAGACTCCGGTCCTGCCGCAGCTCACCCCACGCTGCAGGCTGCAGCCACACTGACTTCTCAGTGCTCCCTACACCCTCGGCAAGCTCCTACCCGCTTTCCTTTGTGCGTTTGGTTCCTTCTGCCTGCAATGCCCTTCCACCTACCACAGGTACACACACACAACGTACGCATGGGCACACACATGCGCGCTGCTTAACATTTTTTCAAGGTGAAAACTGTGTTGTTTTTCCTGATCATACAACACATGCTCATCCTTAAAATTCAAAAAGTTCAGAAGGTTTAAGGACAAAAGTCAAGGTCACTTAAACCGCTATAACTATTTTTATGATCATCCTTCTCGACGTCCCCAGGATACAAACGTGTCTATGTGCACACGCATTCCATACGGCCCTTCACTGTTACATAAAGGATAGTACATCACATGTTGCTCTGGAAGCTACTTTTTTCACTCAATAAAACATCAAGAACACCTATTCTTATCTACGAATCATTATTTTTATGGCCACATATATGGATTCATAGTAATTTAACCAATTTCTCACCAACGAGCATTCCGGTAGTTCCTCGCTTTGTTTTGTTCCTCTTACAACAAGCTGCAGTAAACAGCCATCTCTGTGCATCTCTGTGCATCTGTCACTTGGCTCCTTAGGATAATTTCAAGCAGTGGAACGATGGGGTCCTGGAAACACATATATCAAATCTAATCCGCTTTGCCTTCTAAGAAGGTCCTGCCATCCGCATTGCCAGCAGCAATCGGGCACCCACGCTCCATACCCGACCAATGCTAGGTTTTGTCCATCAGCTTTGCCACCCGAAAGAGAAAAAAACTCACTGCTGCTTTGTGTGTGGTTTCTTCTTTTTTTTTTTTAAACTTTTAATACAGATGGTGTCACATATTTACAGTTCTGCAACTGGCTTTTCCCACCTGACACTGCTTTCTCTCCTTTTCTGCTTGTTCTTTCAAGGGTCAGATAAAAACAAAAAACCACCTAGTCCAATCAAGAGTCTCCCAAGGTGCCCCCTCCAGCTGGCCGAGCTCCCACCCCTGCTGCGATTTATCAGTGGACGCAGGAGCAGGCAGAGGGCCAGAAAGAACCTCCTACGTGTCACCACCCAAGGGCCAGCCTCCGGCCATGGGGACGGCCCTGCATGCACCGACAGGGCTGGCACATCCTGCCCGCTGAGCCCCGCTCATGCCTGCTCAGCACAGCCTGTTTGCCAAGCCTCCTTGGGGCCGCTGCGCTGAAGCCCAGGGAAAGGCGACACCTAAGCCAAACCCTTCTCTCTGCCCAGGCTGCAACTTCCTGATTAGGCGGCACAGTCACCACCCTCTCTGCACACACTGATTGCTTCCTGCCGCGCTCTCAATCTCAGGGCTCCCGAGGCTCCCAGGGCCAGCAGACTTCAGAGCCTCAACCAAGTGGTGAGAAGATGCCAAGGAACCGGCCAGTATAAGTCATCTCGGTAACCACTCTCCCTCCTCCCAGAGTCAGGCCCTGCTCAAAAGAGAACCATGGCTTGGTTTTTAAAATTCAAGAAATAGCTGTAAAAAGAAAGAACAAGGTTGCCACGAGGCAGAGGTGCAGAGGCGTATGTGTGCGGCCTGCATTCAGACACTGACTCTGCCCGTCAGTGACGGATGACCTTGGCCGAGTGAGTGTCTGCGTGCTGGCTGGCCCAGCCGAGACAGCGACAGTCCCTTGGGAGACTGCTGCATGGCAGTACACAGAGTGGTTAGAAGGCCAGGCACACTTGGCTGTGAATTCTGGTTCTTCCCCCTTAGTTGTACAACCTTGGGTAGGTTTCATCACCCCTTTGAACCTCAGTTTTGCCACCTATTTAATGGGAGTAATGAAAATACCCAAGTGTTGTTTTGTGATTGATATTATACATGTGAAAGTATGTCATAAACAGAAAAGCCAGCGAAACAAAAGGCAGTATAGCCATGGTCAATAAAGACAACGAGCTGTACCTTTGAAACCCTGGCCTGACCTCTGTCTAGAAGCCCCTTCTCTGGCCCAGCGTCAACTTTCAAAGAACTCTTTATCCCAGGCCCTGATCTCAAGCGTCAGTGTCAAGGGGAGAGTCGGGACAGTGGTCCTCTCGGAATGCTGGACTGCGGGGCGGGGGGCACCTCTGCTGTGAGGATACCACTGTCTCATCGCAGTTCACACAGGTGGTGGTCTGTCCCCAGTTTCCCAAGAGTTTTGGAATAGACTCTTCGTCCCCCTCTGGCTCCTTCTACACTTCCCTTTTGAGACTTCAGTTTCATTTTGCAAGAAGCCAGTCACACCTGGTGCCACCACCCCTGGGTATACTCCACATAGAGGCGTCTGATCCCAGCTAAGGGCTCAGACCACGAAAAGCCCTCTTAACATTTCCCAGTTTGAGCCTGAGTGGTCTCTGTGACACAGGGTGACCTTCTGGATAACCTGAACACAGCCCAGACTCCACATGGTCTCATCTGTTCATGGAGTTCCATTTTTAAAAAGTACAGTACAGCAAGCAAGAGTGCTTTTAAGATGATTCTGATCACTATTTGCCTCTCTCAGAGAACACCAATGGGGATCCCATTCTTAACCCACGAGGACACTTGAAACCCCCCTTCCTCCCCTCTCCAGGGCTGACGCGCCCACGGTCAGAGCCACTGTCCCAAAGTCCCAGACTCCCTCAGCTTTTACTGCCTTCCTCCCTCCCTTGTCCCCGGCTCCTTGTTCTGTAGACTCAACGCGACAAGGAGCCTGGTCTTTCATTAACAACTTTCTCCCTGCTTTGCCTGTGACGCTGATTCTCGCCACAGAGGAGAGCCCAGGAGCTGGCCACGAAAGCAGCAAACTCCTCTTTCCTCCCCGCTCCCCAGCCCTGCTCGCCACCGTACTCCCAGTGCCGCACCGCGCAAAGCCCGAGACAAAATAGAAGACAGAATCTGGGGAGGAGCAGCACGTGGCTGACCGAGCACAGACAGCATTCTGTGCAGCAGAGCGTGGGGAAGAGTGGGGTGCCTGTGTGTGGACACATCTCACACCATTTCTCTCCTGCCCGCACTTTCTGACCCCTGGGACTAGGATCAGAACAAGCGCCCTCCTTTCGGAGTGGCCGAGTTAGGAATTCAGAGCCACGGAGCAGGCCCACTCAGGGTCCAAGCCTGGAACAGGTGGCAACGCCCCAGAGCAAAACCTGACCTGCTGGAGGCCAGTTCGCTCTGTGAGGTGTCCGGTCTGCCCCGCACTGGAAGCCAACGTCAAGGTGCAGTTTCAGCGCTCAGTATCAGATTCTAGGGGCTGCTGGCATGAACGGGAGAGCTTAATTCTCAGTCACTGCCTGGACCTCCACAATATAGGGACTACTTCCTCCTGGTGGAATGGACAAGCAGTTAAAAAAATCCAGGCACCTTCCACACAGCTCCAGCCTTGGATTCTAGAAGATCTGGGAAGGGCCAGGGCATGACCAGGAGAAGACTTGGGCTCAGTCCCCTGCATCCCACCGTGGCCCCCAAACACGAGGCTGGCAGGCCAGGGATGAACGAGCCATTCGGGAACAGCCCTGCAGGATCCCAGGGCTGGGGTGAGGAGGGCCCTGCTCTCCGCAGCCAGGCATGGGCAAGCAGAGCCGCTTCTGCCCCAGACAAATCAATCGAAGGTCTTGGCCAAGCCTGTTTGAGCTGGTGAGAGCCCAAGTGGGAATTCCAATCTGCCAGTGTTTGCTCTGCAGGCGAACACAGCCAAACAGAAATGCCGCTTTGGGACGCTGCGCCAAGTATCCATCAGCTTGTTCTGCCAGCAGGGCTGGGCTAGCCCTGTGCACGTCACCTCCGCCTGGCTCTCTGCTCTGAAAGCCACCTTCTTGTGCCCTTAAAGGCGGCTTGCCCTCCCACGCCACAGCCTGTTGCCCGTGCCCTGGGCTGCCTTGCTGGGCCTGGGCCCTCGGCCATCCAGGTCTGACACTCCACCTGCCCGCTCTGACCCGGCTCCCTCTGAAGACCTGGTCACACTCTCCTCTGTAGGCTCCCGGCCTGTGTGTGCTGCTGTCAGCTCCATACTGCCCTCCCCGCACCCTGATGTCAGCCCGCTCTCTCTCAGCCCCTGATCGGCACAGCCCACTGCCGGTGGCCCCAGCAGAGCTGGAGGGCTGCCAGCCAGGAAACGCAAACCGTGAGTTGACTACCTCTTTTCTCACACCCTTACACAGAGTTTATTTGAACCTTGCAGCTGGTCATTTTTATCAACCCATTTCTCAGAGGAAATAGCTGAGGCTTGAAAGACCGGACACCTTGCCCAAGGTCACCTAATTAAGGAACTCAGGTCTCCTGACTCCAAAACCATGACACATCCTACCTTGCCCTACCGAGGCAAATTTTTTAATTTTTTGTTCACTCCCTTTAATGTTCCCCTGCGCCATGCTGGCACCCTCAGTGTGAGCAGTTAGCAGTATCTGCTTTGCCCCCGCCTTGAACCGGAGCCATTGCCTGGGGCCTGCCTGCCCTGCTCACGAGGCTGCACTCGCCACAGCACCCCAAAAGCCCCCAGCCTGGACTCACCCCCCAACACGTAAGACCCTGAGCTTCTCCCCCTGCCATGAGGGGCACAGACACTCTACCGAGCTCAGCCACCTCTGGGACACTGGCACAAAACTTTCCACCCAGGAGACGGCCAGGCTGCATTCCATGCCCTCAGAGGGTCCCCACAGCAGGACAATGGGTCTCACCCTATTGTTTTCATGATTCTCAATTTAGCCCTGAATTTGTAAGTGGAAATGGTTTAAGCATCTTAGAAAAAAGGTGCTCTCTGCATTCAAACAATTGTTGTCACTTCCTCAGTGAAACTGGCTGGATTTCTGCCTTCCCTCCACAGCCATGAGCACCCAGAAGGCCAAGGCTAGACTGTGGGATTCTCACCACAGAACCCCAGCACCCAGTATAGCTCAGTAAACAGTGGATGGACATATGGACGAAGCCACAAGGAAAGGCTTCTACCTGCCCTAGTCCTGTGGCCTCAGGGGTGCCGTCACCCAGGCCTACAGCCTGTGGGCCCACCCACGGAACTCTTATGTCAGCCACCGTCAACTCTCCCCATGTACTTTCTGCTAACCTGACTCCCCATTGTGCGTCTCAGGCCTTTCTGCACCCATCTGTAGGTGCCAGTCCCAGAAGCCACCTGACCTTTGTCGGAGGAGGTACTGCCCAGGTGACAGGCTCAGGCATGCTCTCCAGCAATGGACCCACGGGGGGCACTGGTCCGTCTGGACCAGGAGCAAGGCAGCCGCCCGGCCCCACCAGGGCCTTCCATCATGGCTGGACCAGCATGGCACCTGGACTTTGGCAGCTCCGGTGGCCATCTAGCACAGAATGACACAGAAATGTCCCCTTTTAAGTGAAGAGCCCTAACTAACCATACGAGGCAAGCAGCCCAAAGTGCCCGCTGCTGCTGCTGCTGTTCTGGGCTCTGGTGCCAGGTGCCCTGATATTGCCAGTGGCTGCCCCCAGCCCGGCTCCACACCCACACATAGAATCCTGCCAGTCACATCTGTGCCCCTTGGGGCGAGCCTAGAGGAAGTCAGAGCAGACTTCCAAAAAGAGGTCTCTGCAGCATCGGGTCTACAGGGAGAGACGCGGCTCAGTCAGGCAGGAACACCCCCACAGATCAGCCCTCAGAGGCTCCCAGGTCAGCAGAGCCACACCAGTGCAAAGGGCTGCCCACTTCATGGGGCTACTGGAGGCCCTTTCTTGGTCTGAAGTCCTCAGGCAGCTTCCCCAGGCCCTTGTGGCCGGGACACTAGAGCCAGTGTGGCCCCTGGATGTGGCCTCTGGCCAGAGCGAGTCTCAAGCCTCCTTCTCCCTACTCCCTAGGTCTGCTGGTCCTGGGGGATGGATCCATTCTAGGGAGTCAGACTTAATAAGCACCTCCCCAGGCCCAACCCCTAAAAGTGGGGAAACGCCATAATCACAGCAACTCTGGAAAGGCCAACTCCGAAAGCCCATGTTTAATGGGGGCCTGTCACAGCCTGCGACGCCCTCGGTGCCTGAGCGCCCACGCGCCCAGCTACATCTCATAGAGCTCTTCCGAGGACTGGTCCTGCTTCTTCTGGGGCAAG
>RJWJ010015898.1:0-35421 GCA_004363605.1 Indri indri
AAAAGAGCAAGACTCCGTCTCTAAAAAAAAAGAAAGAAATTAGCTGGACAACTAAAAATATATATATAAAAAATTAGCTGGGCATGGTAGCACATGCCTGTAGTCCCAGCTAGTTGGGAGACTGACACAGTAGGATTGCTTGAGGCCAGGAGTTTGAGGTTGCTGTGAGCTAGGCTGATGCCATGGCACTCTAGCCCGGGGAACAGAGTGAGACTCGTTATCAAAAAAAAAAAAAAAAAAAAAAATTACATGGTAAAGGATGAATAAACAAAATGTGGTATATACAAATGATGGAAGATTATTCAGCCTTAAAAGTGCAGGAAATTTTGACACATGCTTCTACATGGATAAACCTTGAAGACATAAGTGAACTGCAAAGGGATAAGTACCATATGATTCCAATTACGTGAGGTATGTACAGCAGTCAAATACACAGAAATAGAAAGTAGAATGGTGGCTGCCAGGGCCTGGAGGGAGATGGTAAGGGGAAAAAGTACTGAATGGCTACATTTTGGTTTCAGAAGAGAGAAAAGTTCTGTAAATGGATGGTTGTGATGGCTGTACATGATTGTGCATAATGCCACTGAACTATGTATGCAAAAATGGTTAAAACGGTAAATTTTATGTACCATTTATACCATGTATACTTCACCACAATTTTAAAAATTTAAATTTTAAAAAAAGTCTAGGAAACACCAGATTAAACAAAGTTAAACAAGTCTTCTTCTTGCTGTTTAATCACAGAACTTGTCAAAGCTTTTAAACTGTGTGCTTACATACTGTGACTCTCCAAGAGTAGGGAATCTAGTAACAAAATATACCACAAACTAAATATTTTTTTCTGTAGGAACACTAAAACATATCAATGTATAACAGGGTCTCACAGAACATGGTTTAGAAATGCTGCTCTACACTTTTACAAATGCTGTGTCTTCAGGCCTTGAATGCCTTGCCTGGATGTCACCGATTTTAAACTCTGAGATAGACGGCCCCTTTTGTACATCTTTAGGCTGTCAGATAAACAATAATATCAGACTCTAAGAGATCAGCTCCTCTAAGATGGCCTACTTTGCACAGTTTCTTTCTCCCACTTTTTAACAGCAGGTTCTTTAAAGAATATTTGATTAAAAATGGAAGCAATAGGAGCATCCACACAGAGTGGAAGGATAGTAATGGATGTCCCAAATGACACAGCCATTTTTAATGTACTGGGTGGGTCTCCTTTATACTTCATTCATTCAACAAATATTTACTAAGCTCCTACTAAGTGCTAAGGGTGGTTTCAGGTCCATTTTGTGTACTGTTACCACTTACACACCTATTTGTGCTCATTAACGATCATGTAACCTGCATGTGGTGACTGGGAACATGCCCTAAACATGGGAATAATTTTTAGTAGGCTTTGATGGGCGTCAAGTCTTAACACAATTTTAAACAATAATTGCATATACACACATTTCCAAATTTTATTTAAAATGGCTTATGAAAAAACTGAGGCATAGAAGGTTAAGAAATTTGCCCAAAGCCTGACAGCTAATATGCAGTAGAACTAAAATCAAATCCAAGAGCCTTGGATCTTAACCTCTATACCATACAGGCTCTCAAAACAAAGAGAGACAGCCGGATGCGGTGGCTCACGCCTGTAATCCTAGCACTCTGGGAGGCCGAGGCGGGTGGATTGCTCAAGTCAGGAGTTCGAGACCAGCCTGAGCAAGAGCGAGACCTTGTCTCTACCAAAAAAAATAGAAAGAAATGATCTGGACAACTAAAAACATATATGTAGAAAAAATTAGCCGGGCATGGTGGCTCATGCCTATAGTCCCAGCTACTCAGGAGGCTGAGGCAGAAGGATCGCCTGAGCCCAGGAGTTTGAGGTTGCTGTGAGCTAGGCTGACACCACAGCGCTCTACTCAGGGCAACAGAGTGAGACTCTGTCTCAAAAAAAAAACCAAAAAACAAAGAGAGACAAAGAGTTACCATAGTCATCACAAACATGATTTTTAAAAATCCTATCGTGCTTTTTTGGTTCTGAGACCTGAGAGAAATTTCTCCCATGGGTCTTTCTTTGTGAAAGATAAAAGACAGCAAAGGTGTTATACGGTATAATATTAGCCCCCTTAGCTCCCCTCCACTAATGCAACAATGATTTATATAACCGCAAGAAATAAGCAAGCATGTAATAGTTGCTCAAAAAAATAAAACTCACAAATTTCACACAAGAAAGGAACTTTAGAGGTCATCTGCTTGCTGACCTGAAACCACAGAGGAAGGGTTTACTTTAAATACCCAGTTAGCTCTAACAATATTTTGAAAATCCCTGGTGATTCGTGCACAATTAGCTACGAGTCCGTATCTGAAATATTCTGTTTCTTCAAATAACTCACCACAAACAAACTAGAACATCCCATACTTCTTCACTCCCTAAGAACTTGAGATAAGCAACAATACCACTTAAATGCTGAAGTCCAGCCAACAGTTAGGAAATTCCCCTTCCTGGATTTTTTCAAAACACTACACACTTACTTCCCTCTGCCAGGCAGACTTCTTGCCCCTTCATCTGCAATCTGTGAAAACCTGTCTGAATAAGCAACAGCCTGAGGCTTCTCGAAGGTCTGCAAACTCCCAATCAAAAATTACTGCTGCCCCATCAATGTGCCATATAAATGTTGGCATGTTAATTGTGTATTTATAAGATTGTTAATGGTTAGTTAATTTACCTCCTACACTATTATTGTACTTGAAATGATTTAACGTCTGCTGAGGGAGTTAACAACATGTAACAGCAGATGTAAGATTTCTTTTTTTTTTACCTTTCCACACTGTACCCCAACTTTACACTGTTATCATTAGGCAAGTTAAAACTGATTCCTAGACAGGAGTCCTTAAGTGTGTTCCAGGAGCTCTCACATTTATTTTCCACAACAAGAAATTATTACAAGTGAGAAAAACAAAAGCCCTTTTATTATATACAAAATCTTCCATTTATAAAAACAAACAGACCCTGGTTTTTTCTAAAATTTCAATATTCTTTAATATAGTTAAAGTTCAGAATTCATATCTACTGGGATTTGAAAATAATTGAAATGACCATTAAAATAAAATGCACTTTATTGTTTTTAAATTTCTTTCTCTAACTCTCTCCAATTTAACTCTAAATTAAACCTTCATTTATTTTTCAGACTAGCAAAAATTGAGACTTTTTTCTCCCTCAGGGAATTAAAACATTTTCCATGTGAATATGCCCAGTTTCATTAAGCAGTAAATAGTAAGATCACCTATCTAGAGAGTTCATTTTTTCCTTTCACATTTTTATTTCCATACTTTGACTAAAAGTACTCACTAGATTAAAACAACAGAAAGGAAATGTCTGTATATTCTTTTGAATGAGATTCATTCACTAAACATCATCTGAGTGCCAGGGACTGGGAATCCTACAAAAATTTACATAAACATTGGCCTGTCCCTGCCAGAGGCTTACTTACAAATTTGAGCAGAGGAGTTATGTCATGTACATGCAGAACAGTAACATACAGCAATATATACCCACCACCAAATCAGGCACCAAGGCAATATGTTTTCCAAGAGACAGGAAAGTCACAAAAGGTGTCGGGAAGAAAGAAGGCAGCATTTAAGGATAGCTAGGCTTTTATTAGGCAGAAACGCAAGGAAGAGTAAAAACTGACATTTACTGAGCTCTTACTATGAGCTGTACTAATCACTTTTCACGTAACAACACATTCAACCCTTACAACCACCCCAGAAGGTAGGTATTAATACTATCCTCATTTTATAGATTAAAAAAAAAGTTAAGGTTTAAAGGAAAGTTACTTGCTCAAGGAGACAAGGTAGATTTTTAAAAGATCATGCTTTTGAAGCTCCTCCCACCAAGAGGTGGAGTTTATTTCCCCATTCCTTGAATCTGAGTTCACACTGTGATTTGCTTTGGACCACCAGAATATTGCGGAAGTAATGTTGCAGAACTTCTGAACCTTGGCTTCAAGAAGTCTTGCAGCTCCTACTCTGGCCTTCTTTGAACACTTCCATACAACAGGAAGAAGCTTGGGATAAAAGACCATGTGCAGAGAGAAGCTCAGCCATCTCTGTCATTCCAGCTGCCCTGCCGAGGCCCCCATGAGTGATTGAGGCCTCCCACCAACCTACCAAGAGGTAAGGTCCCTTCTCCTATCAAAAGTCTCCCTTGGACAAAGGAACCCTGACCCCTGATTTTCTTGTCTAGCCCACTAACCACCACCTGAAATGCCTCAGAATCTTACCATCTGCCCAGATCCAGTTAAAAGGAGCCTGATACAGTACAGTGAACTCTCAAACTTCTCCACGGACACACCTGAAGGGCAGAGGAAAATTACTATATATTAAGGTATGAGAGGACCTAGGGGAGCTACCTACAGCAACATGCCATAAGTAAGAAATTTCTTTTTAGAATTCATTCACATTTTACATTCTATCCTATAATATACTGCATCTGTGTTTGTTTTAATAGGAAAAAATGTTTACCTTCAAATATACCACTAATATTGATACTCTAGAAAAATGTGCTATACTCACTTTGTGGCTTCTAGTACCCCCTGGCACATACTGGGATTCTCCTAACCCCCATTTGAACAGCAAGGGTCCAGTGGAAAAACATAGGTTTTGGTGTCAGAAACATGATTTTGCACAGATAAAATAGCACTTTATTAATGGACAACTCAAAATCTAAATTTTACTCAACAAGTATTCCCTATGAAAAGTTTGAAGAACTGTTATTAATCACACCAAATTATACATAAAGTTCTAAGCACAAGTTAGACTAAAATAACACTATTCAGGTATTATAAAACAATTAGTATTTTCAAAGTGTTTTGAAATAACATGTATTAGCAATAGCTGTGAAACTGCAGACAACCTAACCACCCAATACCCTCAAAACTCCAAACCTGACAGTATTTCTAGCTGTTACAAGAAATCTGCCAGTTTTTGGTGCAATGTAGCCCTAAAATTATTTTTCCAATAGGTGTTGTCTCTCTGACATAATAGATTAGATCGACAATTGTGAAAATAAACAATTTTAGGTTTTAAGATCTCAGGTAAAAATGGTTATAGCTTTACCTAGAATGAAGAATATAAATAATGCCAAAGAAACTAGACTGTTTCTCAATGTGAAATTAACAGTTTAGGAGATTAAGCTGCAAACAGCAAATACGTATTCAATTAAAATTTCACTCCTTTAACAAATTACTATGTCCTGAGCACCAGATAAACAGTACTGAGCAAAAAATAAAGACATGGCCACTGCCCTCATGGATCTGAAGGTATGTGTGGTAGACAGAATTCTAAGATAGCTCTAGAAATTCGTGCTTTTTGATATCCATCTCTTTGTGTTATTCCCTCCCTTGAATGTGGGTGGAACCTCACTTGCTTCTAGGCAATAAAATACGGCAAAGATGACAGGAGAGTCACTTCCATGATTACTTTCCATTATATGAGACTCGATCTTAGCCAACTGAAGAGAGAGATTCTAAGCCAGAGAGATTTTCCTGCTGGCCTTGAAGAAGCAAACAGCCATGTTATGAAACTACAGATGGCAAGGACCTGAAGGCAGCCTTCAGGAATTGAGAATGGTCCCAGCCAACAGCTAGCAAGAAAAGGGGGACCTCAGTATATAGCCACAGGGAAATTAATTCCATCAAAACCTAAGAGATCTTGGAAGATCTTTCCCTACTGGAGCCTCCAGATGAAGCTGTAGCCAGCTAACACCTTAATTTCATTGCTTTGAGAGCATGAGCAGAGAACCCAACTAAAGCCATGACTCCTGACTCACTGTGAGATCATAAATTCGTTTTAAGCTGGTAAATTTGTGGTAACTTGCTATGCAGCAATAGAAAATGAATCCAGTATAGTCGAGAAATAAACCTAAATCCCTTCATATATAACACTTCAGGTTCTCTACAATCCAGTTTCACTCCCTCCGCTCCCCATCTTGCAACTCCCAGGACTACTCTGAATGTTCTGGCCTTTGGTAATGATACTCCTTTGTCTGAGCTGTGCCCTTCTCCTCCAACATAAATTCTTCTAAATCCAACTCAAGTATCTCATTCTCTGTAAACCCTTCTCCAATTCCCAGGATCCAAACTGTTTTAAAATCACTTTATTTCTACCTTCATTATAGTTAGCTATATGAATACCATTTTTAAGGAATTGCCCATTTTAAATTTTTTGATGCAATTCTAGAATCAGAAATATGGTTATTTTATTAAGATATAAATATCTTTCTCCCCAAATCGTTTGAGTTTGCTGTAAGATCCCATCAACAGTAATGCAGTGGTTCTAAAGTAGTTGTCCTCAAATGGAAGCCAATTCTGCTCCCCAGAGAACATTTAGCAATGTCTAGAGACACTTCTGGTTCTCATAACTGGGGACGGGTGCTATTAGCATCCAGTGGGCAGATGCAAGGGATGCTGCTAACCACAGTACAATGAACAAGATAGCACCCACGACAAAGAATTATGTGCCCCAAAATGTCAATATCAGTAATGCTGAGGTTGAGAAATCCTACAATAATGTATAGTTTGAAACCACTAAATTTGTGGTAATTTCTAACTCTCTTGGAACTGTTTCATTTCCACTGAAACTAAGCTATAAACTTTGCTATTAAAATCTATGCTCAAACCTCCTAAAGTCTACAGGGGAACCTGCGCCCTCAAGGCCACATGTGGCCCTCCAAATCCCCAAGTGTGGCCCCTCGACTGAATCCAAACTTCACAGAACAAATTTGGTTTGTGAAGTTTGGATTCAGTCAAAAGGCCGCACTCAAGGATCCAAAAGGCGAGAACGAAAGCTCCCTATACTTAATGAATGCCTACTATGTGCCAGACACTGTTCTAGATGCAGAAAGTACAGCAGAAAAGCAAAAGGTTCTGCCCTCATGGAGCTCACATTCTAACGGGGGGCAGACGGCAGACACGAAATAGAGAAGTGCTACGAAGAAAAACAGCAGAGGGAGAGAAATGGATAATGCTGGGTGGAGCCACAGGTTGCAATTATAAATAAAAGTCAAGGAGAACCTCACTGAGGTGATGTCTGACTTAACTGAAGGAGGGGAAAGAACAAGCCATGTGGACATTTGAGGGAAGTGCCCAAGCAGAAGGGAACATGCCTGACACTATTCAACGAGCAGCAAGGAGTCCAGCCAGGGAACAAGGAGTAGAGGATAGGATCTGGAAGAGCTGGACAAATTGTATAGGGCCTTGCAGGTCATTCGAAGGATTTGGCTTTTACTCCAAGTGAAACAGGGAGTGACTGGTGGACTGGGAAGAGAGCAGTGACATAGCTATCTCACATTTAAAAGAATCTTTCTGGCTGCTTTGTTAAGGAATGAATTAACAAATAAATGAAAGAACAAACTAATCACACTAGGGTTTCTTTTTTTTAATAATAATTTGTTTATATGTTAGTTTTCTAAATTTCTAAACTCTTAAGGACACTATCTTATCCAGCACTATGTGGCCAGTCTCTAGTAGATGTGGATGGCATTCAGTAAGAGACAAACAAATGAATCTTTCTTGTTCCCAAGGGGCTGTGCCATGAGTTTCCCAAAAAGGGCCCCTTTACCCAAATAAGGGGGGTGCCCCTTATTCATGGTGCTGGTTCAATAGATAGGTCTCCCACTATAGTCTAAGATTTATTTTCCTTTTATCATCTCCTCAGTGTTTGAAGTTTGCTTAAACAAGTGGAAGAACTCAATAGGAGTTTTATTAATATTTCCACTTACCTGGCTCTCAGGTTAATCAAATCATTAATTAAGAAAAGCTACAATGTTTATTTTAAGGACCACTCAGGAAACCTGAATTCCAGGTCTCTAATTACCAGGGACCTAATTATATGGCCCGGACAAGTCACTTCTTTAAATCTCATCTGTTTTTACATCTGTTAAATGGAATGTTGAATTATACTAAGGACCTTTTAGGCTATCAAATTCTATTCTGATCACATGTGGGGAGGAGGATGAGGATGTGACTGGAAGAGGTTTATCCTGGAACCCCTCTAAAAGGTTTTGTGTGTTTTTGCTCCATATTGTTTTCCCTCAAAGGCCAGAAGAATTCCATTGCATGTTTTACCTATACCACTACTGTACCATAGTTCAGACTCTAAGTAGAGAGGTACAAGGAATCCCTCTTTTTGACAAGGAAGATCATAATAGTAACAAGATGTTGCCAGCAAACTCTCTTCAAAGGTAAACCATGTTGCCTGATTTGAATGGGCATCATCACCAACTATCTTTTAATGCTATTATATGTGGAAAGTGGTTCCTATAACTACGTGAGTTAACGTCGGTAAACAATAAAGTTATCTTCAGAGTGTTATCATAAAAGAAACTATTTAATATTACCAGAAAGTAAAAAAAATGATTATATAAATACACAATGGGTTGCCACATCTAGAATTCCAGGTTGTTGTCACCAGTCTGCCTAGAGACTTTATGACTTTTTTTTATGCTATGGGATGACTTTAGGAGAGTCAAGTGCCTCTGACTCTGTTTCCTCTGCAGAGAAATAGCCATAAAATATGTCCTATTTATCCACATCACAGGGATGCTGCTATAAAACAAAACAGAATATTTACAGAAACTAAAAGAGCACTTTACAAATTGAAGATGCAATATTACTGACTTTTCCTATTCTAGCTACATCTTTTTGAAAGGAAAATAAATAAGCTGTCAACTATCAAACTCATTCAACTCCGAATGAATAGAAGATAGCAATGAGATAATCTAAACTAGCATATAATCCTCGAACTATTTTTATGTGACTTTGAAAGGTGCATTGTACTCTCATTTGAATAGAGCTTTCATAATCTCAATAAATGATAATTGCTGTTATCACTATTAACCAAACTGCATTAACTTTGCCAGGTATTTTTTAATAACCTTTTAGACTACTTTTTTTTTTTTTTTTTAGTCACCACCATGGTGGATCAAACATGAGGATAACGCAATAGGACTGGCTTCATTCTGCCTATGATATTGCAATTAGGGTGGAAATCTTTCACCAAATATAGTTTAGAATAATCAATTCTCTAAATTCCAGAAATTTGCTTATTTATCGAAAAAGCAGGCTTGGCACAGTGGTGCGGGCCTATAGTCCCAGCTACTGGGGAGGCTGAAGCAAGAGGATCCCTTGAACCCAGGAGTTCAAGGGTGCAGTGTGCTATGACTGTGCCTGTAAACAGCTACTGCACCACAGTCTGGGCAATACAGCAAGGCCCCTTCTCTTAAATAAATAAACGTAAAGCACTGTGTCAGTCACAAAACAATGAGGTAGATTCTATTATTATTCATGTTCTATAAGTCAGTAAACTGAGGTACACACTTGCCCAGTGCCACACAATAAGAGATGGAGCAAGGATAAAACCCAGGCAGCCTGACTCCAGAATCCTGCTACAGACTACTACAATATGATACCTCATGTTTCCAGTTAAGTCTACTTCATAACAATCTTCTTAACCCACTTCTTACACTAGTCTGAGTATAAACAGACTTATCCATTCATACAACATGCATGAATACCTACTATATGCTGAGAGTTAGGAGTATAAAGTGCTAAGTCACAGTCCCTGTCCCCGAGAAGCTTACAGTCAAGCAGGGAAGAAAAGACAAGTATATAAACAGTCACAATAAAGAATTAGAGCTGAGCCAGCCATGGTGGCTCATGCCTGTAATCCCAGCAACTCAGTAGGCTGAGGTGGGAGGATCACATGAGGCCAAGAGTTTGAGACCAGTCTGGGCAACATATTGAGATCCTGTACTAAAAAAAAAATTTTTTTAAATTTAAAATAATGAGAGCAATTCTAGAGAATTTTATTATAATGTACTATGGAGAGACAAAGAAAAAAATATCTAAATGAACTGGAGGGCCGGGCGCAGTGGCTCACACCTGTAATCCTAGCACTCTGGGAGCCTGAGAGGGGAGGACTGCTTGAGCTCAGGAGTTTGAGACCAGCCTGAGCAAGAGCGAGACCCCTATCTGTATAAAAAGAAAAAATAAATAAAAAAATAAACGAAACTGGATACTCAGACAAGGCTTTACAGAGATGACTAAGGTCAAGATAATGGAAGTGGTCGCTTCCAACTTAGCCATCTTTAGTCAAAAAAAAATTAAGTAATCTATAATGCTGGCTCCTTGATCAGAAATGTTTAAAATGTAATTCACTCCAGATCTGTTCTATGGACTTCAAATTAACATCGGGCCATGCATGAGTTATTGGAGAAGTAAAGAGAGGATAACTATACTTTGTAGTGGGGAAGTCAAGGGAATGGTAGAGATTGAGAAAGGGTAGGTAGGAGAAGCTGAGAGCAAACAGTCAAGCTTCAGTCTGCCTGGGTTCAAATCTGGACTCAGCCACTCACTATAGGGCCATGGGAAAGTAACTTGTGTGTCTCCATTTCCTCATCTGTAAATAGCAATGATTTTGGTGGCTACCTCTTAGGATTTTGTGAGGACTGAATAAATTATACATGCTATGTGTTTATAATAGTGCCTGACCCATGGTAAGCACTATACAAATGTTTACCATTACTATTATTGCTTTTATTCCCTGGTCTAAGATGAATCTTCAAAGATGAGAAGTTGGAAGGTTGGAAGAGGGGGCAAAAGGCAACATTTGAGGTAGGCAGGACAGCATGAGACAAGGCACTGAGGCAAGAAACAGCAGAACTAGTAGTACTTAGTAACTAAAACTACAGAGTTCAAAGTTGCTGACTGGCATTTCACAGACTGCTCTGGCAGTTGTATAGAAGATTAACTTGATGGACAAGACAGAAGACTAGGTATGAAGCTGTGACTAGCTGTGACAGGAAAGAGATGATAAAATCTAGACTAAAGCAGTGAAAGATGGTTCTACGAATTCAAGAAATAGTCAAGAAATACTTGAGATAAAAATTGGTAGAACTTAATGATTGAGTGGATGTGGAGGATTAGAGAAGGGGAAAGTTTATGGCTTGCATGATAGTACCAACAAATTAAACTGTGAGCTCAAAAGTAGGAACAGGTTAGCAGGTAGCTGGGAGATGAGTTATGTTTCAGACACAATGGGCTTGAGATGTCTATAGATTACCCAAATAGAGATCCATCGAAACACAAACCTGATAGCCTAGGAGAAAAGTCTGAGTAAATTTGGGAGACATCAACATATAAGTGACAGATGAGTCCATAGATGTGAATTTTGCCCAAGGAGAACATGCAAGTAAAGAAGAACAGCAACCTAGGGACAAAACCCAAGGGACAATAATAGTTAAAGAGTAGGACGAGGGGGTAAAAAACCCCAGAAGCTGTTAAAAAAAAAAAAAAAAAAGCCAATCTTTGCCTAGATTCTAAAGTTAGGATCCATGATGTATAAATTCATGAATTTCCAAGCAGTTACTTTCTTCACTGGCTTTCCCCTTTCCTCTCTTTTCCTAATAAGAAGCCCCATTGCTGAACTGTGAAATCCTTGAGAGGGAAGAACTATGAGCCTTATTTGACTTCCTATCACTAATGTCCAATATATAAGGCCCAGCACACATATGCTTATAGAATAGAACTGGCTAAACAGAGAAAAATTGAAAATTTCCCATCTTTTAAGACAAAAGCCTTGTCTTCTTAGAGCCTAGGGTTGCTTCCGGCCCTGACCAACCAGTACAGAGCCTGAGGAGAGCAGAAGCAGAAAGGAGGCTGACCTTACACATTGCTGGTGGGAATGTAAAATAATGCAGCCACTTCAGAAAACAGTTTGGCAGTTCTTCGAAATGTTAAACATAAGAGTTACCATAAGACTCAGCAATTCTACTCCTAAGAATATACCCAAGAGAAATGAAAACGTATGTTCACACAAATATCTGTATATGAATGTTTATAGTAGCATTATTCATAATAGCCAAAAGGTGGAAATAACCCAAACGTCCATCAACTAATGAACAGGTAAACAAAATGTGGTATATATATACAATGGAATATTATTAAGCAATAAAAAGGTATGAAGTACTGATACATGCAGTACTGATACAGACGAACCTTGAAAACGTTATACTAAGTAAAAGAAGCCAGACACAAAAGGCCACATACTGTATAATTCCATTCATATGAAAGGTTCAGAATAGGTAAATGCATAGAGACAGAAAGTAATTAATAGATTAGTGGTTGTCAGGAGCTGGGGGAGGAAAAATAAGGAGTGACTGACCATAGATATGAGGTTTCTTTTTGGGGTGACGAAAATGTTTTGGAATTAGATAATGGTGATGGTTATATAAGCTTTGTGGATATACTAAAAACCATTAAATTGTACACTTTACAAGGGTGAATTTTATGGTATGCAAATTATATCTCAATTAAAAAAAAAGAAAAGGGGTAGAAACATAGGAAGATTAGAATCCATGTTGCATCCTAGATTTCCTCTAGTTCGGGTGATTCCAACACAAGGACACCAACAAAGTACTTAAATGAACAGAACTGTTAATAGTAACCATAAAATTTTTAAGCAAATTGTGAGCCAGGCACAGTGGCTTGGTGACTCAGGGGACTGAGGTGCGAGGATTGCTTTAGCCCAGAAGTTGAAGGCTAACCTGGGCAATATAGCAAGACCCCACCTCAAAAACAATTTTTTAACAATTTGTAATACAAGTTGATTGCATCAAATAGATGTCAGATCCTCATATGAAAATGGGAGTTTCCAAGTCTTTTCCCCTGGGGAAAAGAGAACTGTCATATATATTAATGACCTGTGTAGAGGTAGTTAATCTATATTTCTAGTTGAGGGAGATTAATCCTTCTATCGGAAATCTCCGCAGAACTTCTGGCTTTGCTGAAGCAAATCCCCATGCACTGGAGCAGCTTTCCCTTCTCTTCACTTTGGAACAAACAAACTGAAGGAGATAAAACAAGAAAGGCAACATGGTATGACAGAAAGCACAAAGGCTTAGGAGATCTGGGTATGCTCCCAATTCTACCGCCTAGTAGCTGAGAAAATTGGTAAGGTCACAATTTCTCTGAGCCTCAGTTCTTCTTTATCTCATATCCTCACAAAGCTGCTGTCCCATTGTAGGGCCCAAAAGTGACACTCAAATGTTAGTATCCTCCCCAATTCACGTAAAAGAAAACTAGTTGCTACACATTTTGGTGTCAAAGTAGAAAATAAGACTATGGTCCCCTTATCTATGATGTACTCAAACACATAGTCTCAACTTAAATAAAATTAGAAAACATACAGAATATCCAAATCAGGATCCTTGACTCCTTTCTATGAAGGCTACAGCCATTTAAATACCAGTCCTGTGCATTCTAATTCTTCTCTCTAAATTTCATCCACCCCTCTTCCTTTCAATAACCTAATCCAAGCCACCATCTCTCACCTAGACTATTGCAATTACTTCTTGTCTTAAAATCTTTCGGTGACTTCCCAAACTTCTTAATATGACTGAACCTTGCCTACCCTCTGCAGCCCCATCTCCCACTTTTCCCCTTAGTTCTTTCTACTCCAGCCATAAGGAACTCTGTTTACTTCAAACCTTGAATATATACGTACATTATTAATATAATACTTCTCTCTGGGAATTTTCTCTGTCCTGCCACCTGGCTTCGACATGTCTTTCTCCTTCACCCTTCTGATCCCAATTTAGATATTACCTGCCCCAGGAAGATTTGACCTTATCAAGTCCGGAATAGTTGCTCTGCCATACTCACCTAGACTCTCATTATTATAGCACTTCTCAAGCTAGGTTCTACTTCTGAATCTAGGCTATCCTTTCCCTTACTAGAATGCAAGATCCATGAGAGCAGGGACTGTGCCTTTAGTTTTCATTGCTCAGTTCCCAGACATATGCCTAGTGCCTAATACAGATTCAGCAAATACTAACTGAATAAATGAATAGTACAATTAAGCAGAAAGCTAAAGTGACTGGAAGATTTTACACATAATATTTTAATATAAAAATATTTTGAATTTTTTTAAATGTTAAAGAAAATTAGATATAAAATAGAAATGCAATTCTTCGAAACGATGGAAAAAAAGGACTTGGGCACACATGCAATTTCTACAACTTTAACAATGATACAAAAAAAAAATCATAAGGAGCTAAACTACCTCAGTGAGAATGGTGCTAATAACATTGTTCAGACACTCTTAATTACCTTAACTGAAAAAGGCAGAAAATGTATGTATAATGCAAATTACAAACACAGTGAAAATAAAAGGAAATCGTATCCTCCTTCCTTCCACTCCCCCAAAGAATGTTACACACATTTGATAAAAACTGCGCTTATTCCGAAGAGCTCACCAAGTGAAGGTTACTGTGAAATACTTCAAATTCCATGAGTATTCAGGGCTGCAGACTGTGGGAAGAGAATGTTCCAAGCACAGACTAAGGGACAGAAGGTACTAATGAAATAAACCCTGATGCATGACTATCTAAGGAAGTCTAAACTGAAGACTGAATATATTTGGTCTGCAGTCGTTAACCAAGGTTCAGTTTCTGAAATACATTCAAAACATTTAAAATATTTTATAAGTCCCAAGTACAAATGATAGAGGTTTGTCATTAAAGATAACTAAAAAAATATCCTTTGGCTAGCTTAATTTTTATATTTTGGATTTTTTTTTTACACCAACATGAATTATTATTATTATTATTTTTTGAGACAGAGTCTCACTCTGTTGCCCTGGGTAGAGTGCAGTGGCATCATCATAGCTCACTGCAACCGCAAACTCCTGGGCTCAAGTGATCCTCCTGCCTCAGCCTCCCGAGTAGCTGGGACTACAGGTGCACGCCCAGCTAATTTTTCCTATTTTCAGTAGAGATGGAGACTTGCTCTTGCTCAGGCTGGTCTTCAACTCCTGAGCTCAAGCAATCCTCCTGCTTCAGCCTCCCAGAGTGCTAGGGTTACAGGCATGAGCCACTGTGCCCAGCCACCAACATGAATCCTTCCTTATCATGTGTTTGTTGCCTGTGCTAACAAGAATACAAGTTACACCAACTTGGAATTTGTATTATCATTTTGGGGATGTGACCACTTTTTTAATTCTGTTCATATTTTAACTCAGCCACTTTAATCCAGTGATCAAAGCTTCATTAGCCTGTAAACAAACTGTTTCTCAGGTAACTGAATTGTCCCACACCAGGATCTTAAGCAAATAAATAAGTACAAAACAGGCAGAGATTATAAATTAGGGCAGACAAATCTGTATCTAGCCCCACGCCAGTAAAGAGCATTCTATCAATATAGTGAAATGCTAATCTCCTAATTAACAACCTAATTAGGTAATTATGGCTTTGCAGAGGGATGCCGAAATGAAATATGACAACATGGTCACCTCTTTATATGGCACCTGTGGGCCTTTTCAGCTGTCATTGCAAAGAGTGCAATATCAATTTGAACAGATGACAAAGTGCTGTCATTTTTCATTCTGATAATATACAGAATGCTTTGGACAGAAGTAGTTTACAAAAGAAACATCTTGCCTGATATTTTCCTAATTTAAATATGCTCAAACACTTTGTTAAATTTTTTGCATGTTTTTTATATTGTATATAGGAGAATCATCATGCACATTTGAAAAAAACAAACCTAACTGGCCATCATGCTTAATTGCACATGCTGAAACTATTTCAATTATGAAGTATATGATAATTAGAAAAGAGTAAAAGGCAACAATTCATCATGACATTTTAATATTCATACTTTTACTGACTACTGTGACCAGAAAAATTAAAATCCAACAAACTTTGATCTTCAATTTTTTTCTTACAAAATAAAAAAAGTGAGATAGAAATTCACACTTATTAAAATAAATAAAAACAGGACAGGTGTGGTAGCTCACACCTGTAATCCTAAAACTCTGGGAGGCTGAGGCAGGAGGATCTCTTGAGGCCAGGAGTTTGAGGTTGCAGTGAGCTATGATGACACCACTGCACTCTAGCCTGGGCAACAGAGCAAGACACTGTCTCAAAAAAAAAAGAAAACAGTGACCAGGCCTGAAGAATCCCTGAGCAGGTAAAACCGGTTAGGCCCCCCATAAATGAGCTTAACTTTGCTTGATCTGTAAACATAAGCAAAACTTAACTTGAGCTATTTCTTGTAAATATCTATATGAAAAACAAAGCAAACAACGGAACTTAAGCTCGACCAGTCAGAAGCAGCCAACAAACTTATATAACCAGGGACTTTCCAATGGGATAGATCAAATAAGGCAACTGTTTAACTGTAACCAATCAAATACTTTCTTTGCTTTAATTCCATGTTCTTCCCATAAAAGCCTCCCCCTTGTGTTCTCTCAGTGGAGCCCTTGAATCACTTCTATTTTGGAGCTGTCCAATTCACAAATTGCTGTGTGTGCTCAAACAAATGCTTTAAAATTTTATTGTGCCTCAATTTGTCTTTTTAACACACTTACAATTTTCCATACCAAGAAAGCACTTCCTAACATATAAACATTTAACTCACAAACAAGCTCTATCAACCAATGGCCAACCCCAACTCCTCAGAGGTAGGAGTGTACTCCCTCTGAAACTAAAGACAGAACTGTCACAGGCCTACTCATTGTCTTGCTGACCACTGAAAAGGTGATGGCAGCACTGGGACACTGGTGCCACCAATACAAATATGACTCTTCTTCCAGGATACTGTCTTAAATAGGATTTGGGAGCAGGGGGAGGAAAGCTAGCCTGGGAATCTTAAGATCATTTATGCAAAGATATATGAAACCATGTTCTAAGTGCAAAATAAATGAAGTGAAAACTAACTTGAAAATATACAATCTATTTATAACTTCAGAATCACCTGCATTAGTGAAAATTCTATTGGTCAAAATTATGGTCACTGGCTCCACCCATATTTGTTAATACCAATTTCAAACTGAAATTTTTTTTTTATTAAATAATAATTTATGGGCCAGGTGTGGTGGCTCACACCTGTAATCCCAGTGCTTTGGGAGGCCAAGGCAGGACCACTTGAGGCCAGGAGTTCGAGACTAGCCTGGGCAACACAGAGAGACCTCATCTCTACAAAAAAGCAAAAATATACTCAGCCAGTATTCAAATTCAAGAGGGTTTGACTATAAAGCCCACCTCACACTGCCTCAAGATTCAAGTCTACATCTCAGTTCTTCATCAGCCTCCTTTATGTCAGTAACTAAAGTTCAGACTAAATATTTATTTTATTTTCAACCATTCCTTCAATTTTCTTTTTTTTTTTTTTTTTGTTTTGAGACAGGGTATCACTCTGTTGCTGGGGCTAGAGTGCAGTGGTGTAATCATAACTCACTGCAAACTCAAACTCCTGGGCTCAAGAGATACTCCTGCCTGAGCCTCCTGAGTAGCTGGGACTATAGGCACACGTCGCCATACCCAGCTAATTACTTTTTTTGCAGAGACAGGGTTTCACCATGTTGCTCAGGCTGTTGCTCCTGGCCTCAAGTGATCCTCCCGCCTTAGTCTCCGCAAGTGCTAGGATTACAGGTATGAGCCACCATGCCAAGTTCATTCCTTCAATTTTCCACCAATTTCTCTGCCGAAATGGTACTTATTTATAACACGGTACCTTAAAATGAGTCCATAGGGAACTTTAAAATGTTATTTTTTTGAAGTTTTACACATTCCATCCACTTTGCATCAATAATATAATCATTCATAAAAGTATACCTAAGTATAGGATATTATGAATCCAAAAATGCATATATTTAGGGGTAAATGTGACATAATAGTCAATTTATTTCACAAGCAATTACCATAAGTTAATTCCAAGAGTTATTTTAATACCTTCTTGCTCTCTCCAGAATTTCAGGTTTTTTAAGTGGTTTCTCCCATTTTTCTCACTTTCAATTACTTAAAACTGTTTCCTATTTTTGGTCCAAATTTTTTTTCTGTTTCTTACATTAAATCTAGTTCCCCAATATATCTTAGACTGCTGCCAACTAGAGTTAATAAATTTCGAATGACTGCTCAGGATTTATTCTATTTTTATATTCTATGTTATTTCATATACAATAGAGTATGAATGAGAACGAGTATCTAGAAGACCAATATTTCTTCAATTTTCACCTTGTGGAAGCTGGATATTAAAATAAAAATAAATTAAACTCTTGGGCTGGGAACTCCCTGACCATATTTCTCTCCCTCTGCTAGGTGTCTCTATGCCCTCTTTCAATCTTGTGTGTATATAGGCAACAGGCACTGTATGCATTCAGGCAGCGCCTGGCCCATCAAGATCCTTTCCCAGAGGAAGTAATGAATAAAGAACAGAGGGAAGAGCTGAGTCGTAGCTCCCCACCTGCCAACAAGAGGAAGAGGAGCAGCATTTTAGATTTGAGACATTCTCCACTAGAGTCTGCCAAAAATCAGTTGTGTGACTTTAAGCATATCAATTAGAATCAGAAGCTTGGCATCCTGAAAAGACCTCAATAAGTCTTGAATTTCACTCCTCGTTACTATCCAGAAGGGAAAAAAAGATTCAAAGATTTGTAAGTGATGTGACCAAAATCCAAAGACTGTTAGTGGTACAGGTGTATTCAGTTTGCAAGTCCCTCTCAGTCGAGTATACTTTCTTTTAAATTTAGATTTAAATAAGATTTACTGGGCACCAATTTCTTTATCTCAAGAGGTGATGCTTACCCTCTTTAATTTTTTTTAGAGACAGGGTCTGGCTCTGTCACCTAGGCTGGAAGGCAGTGGCCCGATCATAGCTCACTGTAGCCTCCAACTCCTGGGCTCAAGCAATGCTCCCACCTCAGCCTCCTGAGGAGCTGGGACTACAGGTGTGCACCACGCCCGGCTAATTTTTTTATTACCCCCTTTATAATACCACCTATCTCACAGGACTACCAAGATTAAAGGAAATAAGGTAAACAAAAGTATTTAACAAATTTACAATACCACTTCATGCTATTGTAGAGAAGACCAAGAGATCTGGCACCATTTAAAGTACTAATAGCACGAAAGTCTATGAGGCAATTTTGTCATCCAAACCCCATCCCTCTTGAAATTTAGCCTGATTTTATAATAAAAGCATTTGCCTTGCCACTACTTAAAAGACATCAGTACAAGCCACAACACCCCCTCATGCTGACAATTCACCTGAAGATTTCTGATCAACAATCACAACACCGTGTTGTACCTTCTGCTTTGAACAGTGGGTACCAAAATTTCACCAGCCAAGTAGATCAGAGTTCATAATCAGGCAGCCTATGATCACACACAGCCCATAAATGTGTTTTGGTCTACGCCATAATTTTTTAAATGGAAAATTTTTAACTAAATACATTAAAATCCAGATTTCTGTATTTTTTCAAAAAAATCAGAAGATCCAAGGACACTAGCCCCACTTCCTCACATGGCAACTGGAACTGAGCAGCGACTGCCACCTTTAGATTGGGCACATGCTCTCCAGTTCACCACGGCCCATCTTACTTATTAGTACATAATGGACATGGGGCTTGGAGACCCCAGGGGTAGATGCTCAAAAGAAAACTTCAGTTAATAAAGACTTATTTACTCTTTTGGGGCCAGTTTTTTCTGGCTCTATCACTCATTAGCTGTGTTACTCCTGGGTAACACACTTAACCACTAAGCCTTACACTACTTGTGTTAAATGGGGATACTGTAATGCCACCTAACTCACAGAGTTATGAAGATTAAAAGAAATAAAGTATACAAAAGTATTTAAAATGACTGAAATACAAGTACTCAATCATTTTAAATTTAACACAAGCTGAAATGTGCTAACTTCTAAGCTTAAATTTCTCAAAAACTTCAAACTCACAGAAACAAAGTCAGGGCACCACCCATGGGGAAAAATTAAAATTGAACAGTATTTCTTGTCATATGATAATTTGGTATCTATTGCTTTATCCTTAATAAGGCCTATAAATCAGAATAACAGATTTCCAGCAAATTCTCTCAGCCAGAAATATATAAATTTACTGAACTGCAAAAATTTCTGAAGTCTTCAGTTATGTGTCAACAAATAAAACAAGTCCCCCACCACCACCAAAAAGAAGGAAATATATTTAAAGTGACAGATTAGGCAATGAGCTCCTTCAGTGCAGAGGCCACTTCTATTCCTCATTATCTCCGATTCCCAGCACAGTGACAGGCACACTAAAGCAGCAGCTCAAGGGCTACCTCCTCCCTGAAGCCTCTCCAGGGGGTCCCCGTCCACATGATGTAGTACTGACGAGTAGAGATTCCGGAGTTCAGCAGATAGTCCCCTCTAGCTCACAACTCCACCAGCTGTATAAACTCAAGGACGTTAGTTAACCTCTCTGTGGCCTAGTTTTCTCATCTGTAAAATCAGTATGCTAACTGCACCTTCTCACACAAGAAAAAAATGAAATACAGCATTTAACACAATGCTGGTACACAGTAAGTACTCATTAGCTACCATCACCAGTATTTCCTTCTTTGTGCTCCCCGGTACTCCTGTGGGGACTTCTACCTTAGTACCCATAGTACTACAGTTCACTAGCACATACATCTCCCTCAACTTCAGGGTGGGGAAAGTTTTATTCCTCTTTGTATCCCCAAGGTCTAACATTTTGCCTGGCACTGCTGAATGAATTATAGATCCTCAAAGTACTTATGAACCAGAAAAGTTATGAGCAGAAACTAGTATTTATCTCTCTTGCCTGGCACTCAAGCCCTCACTGACTCTGACTCCTACTGTCCTTCCAATTTCACATCTCGGTAACCTGCTAAAAGCAATGGCTTGCTTTACTCGGGCTGTAAACTCATTCACCACTCTAAAACCATGCCACAAGCAATATATCTCTGCATATTACAGCTATCATTTTGGGAGACCTTACCATGTACCAGGCCCTTTATGCACATTAGCTCATCAAATATTCACAACACTTCTAGTGGTCCTTATTATTTCCTATCCCAACCCCTAGAGTAAAATGATGCTTAGAGTTATGAGCCACAGGCCACATATCCAGTAAGAGGAGGGACCAGGAATTTGAATCCAGAGTCTGTGCTTATTCTCTGTAGACTATCTTCTCTACTCATATTCAAAGTTGAGCTGACCCACTTGCCATCTCCTTGGCTTGAAAGACAACAGTCTTCTCTGTATTTAAAGGATTTCTGTACTATTTTACCATTCATATTTTTTCTCTTGTATAGTTGTTTCAACATGTACTTGCATAAAGGAAGCTACGGGGTGAAAAAGAAGACATGTAATGGAAAAAGCACAGATTTAGGCATCAGACAGACCTGGGTTTGAATCCTGGCTCTGTTTCATACCAAGTGTGTAATTTATCCTGAGTCTTCCTAATCTGTAAAGTGAGGTTAAAATGATTAAACAAGAGAAACCTATATATAACATATAGTAAATAATAGAGTTTCGTTTACTTCACATTATGAAGCATTACCTGGCCATATCCTACCCCTCGAAAGTTAATGATCCATTCCCATTCTGTACTACTACTGTCTCACAAAAAGAACTCTCACACAGTGTACTTAGCAGTGTTGGAATTATTAATTTCCTTATCTCTGTCACTAAACTGAGCTCCCTGCAGGTAAAGACTGAGACCAATTTATCTCTACATTGCCTAGCATGGTAGCTGGCATATATCCATACTCAGGAAATGTTTGCTAAATGAAATAATTATAGATATAATAATAAGTGTTTATAGGATTCCAGAGAAGAAATCATTTGCAGCTTGTGTTGTCCTGAATTGGTTGGGGAACTCCAACTTTAGCTGGGCCATGGGTAGCACCTCAATAGGTAGAAAGAGAAAAAGGGAAACCTTCTAGGTCGGGTAGGTAGAATGTCCTATAAAAAATAATGGACATAGGAAAGAACAAAAGTGATTTGAAACCCTACTTATCTAGGGTCATGGATCAGGGTGGAGTAATTAAGGAAGGGGACCTTTTCAAGCATAAATGGGAAAGGTAGCCAGGAGCCAGATCGGGAGGTGTAGAGGAACATAAGCGCAGTCTGGCACTCACATTAGCTGAAGGTAGGTATGAGCACACAGCTGAACAGGAAAGGGGCTACCAGCATGCCCCATAGGCTCCAGAAATCTTGCAGGTGTGTAAACTGAAAAAGATGAAAATAATTATCGCTTATCAATAACTCTTTCAGTGTTTACTGAGCACCTTGTGAGGGCTCATAGAACATGGGGAATAAAATACGGTGTCTCCTTTTCTGCTAGAGTGGATTTTAACATTAGGGATCCACCCCTTCTGCTTGTCAAAAATAGAATGAGAATGCTGACTTTTTTTTTTAACTGATGGGTCTCCATTTAATTGTTCACATTTGGGAAACTTTCGAACTCTGTAGATGTTGATTTCGGTTTATAACAACTTGGTGCTTTGCACAGTTACAGGTACTGTGGTGGGCTTCAAAAATTACTTGCCTTCAAAATGAACTTTTAACCAATTTCTGGGTCTCTGGTTAAATATTCTTGTTTAAACTACGATCTTTTTTTCAGCCTTAAATAAATCTAGAAGACTTCTTGCCACTCCCATAAACAAACTGAATCAAAGTTCCAGCAGCACTCTAGCTAGAAAAATGTCTCTGAGGCTGTTTACCCTGGGGGGATGGGGAGAAGGGGCTAGGAAACAGGGACCAAACAGGCAATGCTTGAAAAACTAAGTTTTCACATTATGAAGACCAGGGCACCCAGATATTGCAGGGCCAGAAACTGCCGGAGCCAACTTCACACCCGCCCCCACCCCAACACTACCAGGTCCGCTAGCTTCTCCTCTTCCAAATCACACACCCGGCTGTCAGACTCATGACAGCCTCCGGTTCTGGAAAGGGCCAGGAAAAGGATGTTCCCAGGCAACCTGAGCAAGGGCCTGACTGGAGGCCCGCTGGGCAGCGCCAACACCGGAGGAGTGAGGGGGGCCGCTAGGTCCTGCGGGAGGGCGAGTTGGTGGGCTGGCGGGCGAGCAAGGGAGCTAGCGGCTGGGGCAACCTTTACCTGAAGCTGCTTCCACACTACGAGCCGGGTCGGCCCCGGGACACGTTCCTGAGGGGAGGGCCCGGCTCCCCCACGCCTCCCGGCCCCTGCCCCGAGCTCTGCACTCTTGGGATCCACGGTACCGGCGCTCCTCCCGGCCCGCTCAGCTGCCGCTTTCCGGGTTCACCCTCATGCCCCTGCTACTCGCAGCCGCCGGCCCGCCGAGCAGCAGCCCTGTTGCCCCGAGCCGCGCTACGACCCGGAACCACACCCCGGCGCTCCGGAAGTCCCCGGCCGGGAAGCAGCCTCTGGCTGGGGACGTAGTGCGCAAGCCCCAGAGCTGAAAGCAAGGCGCGGCGCCCTCCCGGGGGGGCGGGGCCGGGGCCGGGCGGGAGGCCGTGCGCATGCGCATTGCTTCTTCAGCCTCAGGAAAGGCCTGGGTCAGGGATTGACTGGGAGTTCTGGCAAGATATGCCGGCGCCTGAACTTTCCTTGAGCAGAAATCAACCAACTTTAGCTGGTTGATTCCGTCGAATCTTCCTCTTTCTCCCCACCTCCATGGAGAAAAGCCCTCAGTGCATCCAGAATTAGTGATGAGGCTGCTCTGTATCAGAAAGACCTAGGTTCAAATGCCGACATGACACCTCCCCTCTCTGAGCCTGAGTTTTCCCATCAATAGCAATAATTCCAAATTTAGAGTATTGCTGTGGGAATAGAATGGGATGATGCTTGAAAAACACTCAGCACTAAAAATAATAAACACGCAGTAAATGTTAGTTATTTCTCTTATCTGTAATATGGAGATGATACTAATATTCCTCAAGAACTGCCAGAAGGTTTTAGTGAGATGTAAGAGGACTGGCACAGAATAGGAGCTGAATGTTTGTGCTGTCTCCCTTTCTCTCTCTCTCTTTTCTCTCAGAGGAAATCGGTGGGGGAAGCCAACAAGAAGGGGAAAAAAAGGACTCAAGCAGTGCAATCTAGTGTTCTTCCACATAAGAGATAATCTGCGAAGTCTCTCAAAAATGCACCTTAACAAAAGAAAAAAGACTAGGTTGAATTTCAGCCTTGGGGGACTGCTACCCAATTTTAACGTCACCAACAAATACACCATGGATCCACCCATGTATTCAAATACAGTTGTGTCACTTAATGAGGAGGATAAAAGAAATGCATCATTAGGTGATATCATGGTTGTGTGAACATCACAGCGTGTGCTTACACACACTTAGATGGTATAGCTTCCTACACACCTAGGCTACATGGTATAGCATATGGCTCGCTCCTGGCTACAAACCTGCACAGCATATTACTGTACTGAATACTGTAGGCAATTGTAACACAACGGGAAGTATTTGTGTATCTAAACGTGTAAACATAGAAAAAGTACAGTGAAAGTACTGTATTATAATCTTATGGGACCACCATCCTATGCACAGCTTGTCATTGTCATTATGCAGTGTATGACTGTGTATGATTGATCTCTTACCACATACCTATACTGGAAAAAAAATGCACCTTAGCACCCAGATGCACTCTTGTACACACACCACGATGGTTCCATCAGGGAGACTGTTGGAGACACTTCACCAAAGCAACAGGTGTGAACAAGTTTGCAGTCAAATGCTCTACCACTGAGCTATACCCCCTTTAACAAGTTTGGATATTCGATTTTCTGAGGTCACCAGGTTATCTATTCCCTCCTAAATCTTCCTCTCCATTTTCCCCTCTCTCGAGCTCCAATCTGAAGCACAGCTGCCTGACCGTCTCTTAGGCATGTTAAACTCAACCTATCTAAAACTGAAATCAATTGTAGCTTATATAGGTTCTAAAGCTGGAATGCCCACTCTGCCACCTACAAGTTTTGTGACTTCATCACTTGAAGCTGCCTCTCTAAATATCCTTATCTGTACAATGGGAATGACAAAAGTCCTAACTAACCTCACTGGGCTGTTGTGAGGATTAAATGAGTTAATACATATAACTTACACAGAACAGAGCCTGGCATGTGGCTAACATTTACCGAATGCTTACCACTATCACTATACCTCAATTAGTAAAAAGATACTTATTGGCTGGGCACAGTGGCTCACGCCTGCAATCCTAGCACTCTGGGAGGCCGAGGTGGGCGGATTGTTTGAGCTCAGGAGTTAGAGACCAGCCCGAGCAAGAGCGAGACCCCCTGTCTCTACTATAATTAGAAAGAAATTAATCGGACAACTAAAAATATATATAGAAAAAATTAGCCGGGCATGGTGGCGCATGTCTGTAGTCCCAGCTACTCGGGAGGCTGAGGCAGAAGGATCGCTTGAGCCCAGGAATTTGAGGTTGCTGTGAGCTGGGCTGACGCCACGGCACTCTAGCCCGGGGAACAGAGTGAGACTCTGTCTCAAAAAAAAAAACAAACAAAAAAAAGAATTACACAATTGAAAGATACTTGTTGAATGTCCCTGTGTATTAAGCCTGTCCAAGGTACTGGAAATTCAGTGGTGAAAAAGCCAGACAGGGACCCTGCCCTCAAGAAGCTTATAATCAAGTTTAAAACACTGTAGTTACTGTGGCAAGTTGGCATGCAGGGATATATGGTAAGATCTCAAGGACAGTATTGAGAGTCTAGTTGAAAAGGAAGACTCTGAATTTATGGTGATACTAATATGATGGCTTGTGTGATTTTTCTATAGCTAGCGAGAAGTTGGGTTAATCCAAGGAAGGGGTTTTACCAGATAGGTGTGATGGGGTCAAGGAGTTTAAGATCTCAGCTTTTAAGAGTGCTTAAACCAAAGGGCCACAGAATATGTGCCAGATAGGGAAGTGAGAGAATTCCAGAAAGACTGACGTCACTGGCCTGAAGGTCCCAGTACAGGTATAATGGAAGTCACTGATGCAGCAATGTGCAAAGGTGGAAGCCATTGTCAGAGACCGATGTTTTAGCAAATAACCTCGGACGAAGAGCCATGTGGGAGTGGGGGCCCAACTGAAGTGGAGTGGAGGAAAAATCACTGAAGATGAGACAGTGAAGAAATGCTTGCGGACCCCAAAAGCTCCCAGGATGGTGGACAGGTGTGGGCTGAAAAAGAAACCAGAGGTGCTTCCCATACTCTTCTGCAACTTAGGAACAGCATTGAGGAGGGAGGTAGATGAGGAGGAGAGAGGAGAGGACAATTAGATGGCATGAACCTCCAGGAAGGCAGAGTTGTATCCGAGGACGGAAGTGGCATTAAAGAGCAAAGCTCACATTGACCTGTCTCCTGACCTAGGGTGTATGGTGGTAGGACCATGAGAGCTAACACACATGGAAAATTGATATTTTTACAGCACACCAATGGTGCTGGGCCAGGGGCTGCCTAGGGAACTCCAACAGACATGAAGGCAGAGGGAACCATACCTCAGTATATCCATAACAATTGGGTTTCACAGCCTTCATGTCCAGCTTGGAAAGGCAGCCACATTAGGGGATGGAAGTTACTTTTCTTCTGGTTCCCAGGATTAGAAAGGGGGGAGTGGGCAGAGGTTCAAAGACATTTACTTGCTGCTCAGCCTTTCACGAGTTACTTACCTTCTCTGTGTCTCGGTTTTCTCATCTACACTGTTGTGAAGATTCAGCGAAGAGTACTTAGAACAGTGCCTGGTTCCATAAATGCCGGCTCTTATGGCCCAGCACACCAAGATGGGCAGCAGGGATCCAGTCCCTTTATGCGTTTGCTTTGCTAACATCCTGCTCAAGCCTCAGTCACTCTTTCTCTCTCCACTAAGTAAACTCCTATTCATTTTATTCTAATGGCTTAAAACACCATTTATTATTTCTCAGGATTCTGTGGGTTAATGGGTGGTTCTCCTGCCAGTCTTCCCTGGGCTTGCTCATGCAATTGCATTAGATGGGAGCTAGAATAGGTGGAAGGACTAATATAGCCTCACTCACATGCCTGAAGATGTTGGCCAGGGTACTTTGGGTTTTTCTCCTTGTGGTCTCTCTAGTGGCTGTCTTGGCTTTCTATGTAATATAATGGCAGGATTCTAAAAGAATAAATTACAATATGCAAGTGCTTTTTAAAAACACATTTTTATTGTGGATATATGTATAAGCCATATTAACCATTTCTAAGTGTATCCTATTCATTCCTGAAGACCCAATTCACATGCTACTTTCTCCAGGAAGCTTTCCCAGACTCCTCTCCCTAACAGGCCACATGAAGAGCTTGATTCTCTATGTTGAATGTTTATCACGTTTTCTGATGTTCTTTCAACACACATCTGTCTCCTCAATAGGCCATGTGGAATGAGAGTTTTATTTCTTTTTATACGCTAAAAAGCTTAAAATACCATAAACACTTGGTAAAATGTGTGTTAAATAAAAAGATTCTCAAAACATGCACATGAAGCAAAGCAATTGGAAATCTCATTTTCTATAAGCATTATTTGTACATGGAAAATATCGCTTTGCCAAACATGACAACAAGCCCAGAGTAAATATAATTGGATGAAAGTAACACTCTTTCAAGCCCTGCCAAAGCTTTGGGATAATGGAGGCACCTTGTAGTTTCTCTGCAAATGTGCATTCTTAATATTTTATATATGTTAATATGTTTCCCTGCTATTTTCCCAATTTTGGCTTCTTCTCATTTTGAAATATGTTTTTCCTCCCATAGAGAAAACATAGGCATTTATACTCCTGTGGTACAAAGCAATTCCAGGAAAAGAGTAAATTCGGTGTCAAAAATCCATTCAAATTATTTTAGAGAAGCCCCCTAGAAGTGCGTAATTTCAGAGAGCAATATAACATTTTTTTTCAAATTACATTTCAATGTGAAGAATTTTTTAAAGCAAATGTATTGCTTATAATAAGGTGGATTTGGTGAGTAGAACAGAAGCACAGAATTAACCAACCAGAAAATCTTAAACGTAACACTTCGAGGATACTATTTAAGTACAGATCGGTCCTGGGGGCTGGCAGATTCACTGAGCTTTGTTCTATTGAATTTTCATGCTGAATATTATTTCTGGTGAGGATCCCTTTTTAGGTACTTGAGGTAAAAGTGGAACATCCAGCTGGTATTTAGTATCTCTCTGGCTACATGTCCCTTCCCAAAATTCAGGCCCTATAACCAGCTTCTAATAGTACTGTTTCTTGCTTTAAAGGTTAGCTAGTACTGCGAGTGCCAACTCCTAAATTAATTGATGTTAACAGTACTTAGAATGTAAAAAACAGACTCGTATGTTTTGTCAAATGCAACTTCCAAGAATGCATAATTAACAGTGTCTCTATTAATATACAGTATGTTCAACAGTGAGACACCGCTATCATAAATAAAGGTAGACATGGATAAATTTATAATTAAAAATGCATTAGAAATTACAAGCATAATTTATTTACTAATGTGCACTGGAATAAATTTTATGTGTAATATTTTAAAACAGGGCATTAATAAATAATAGTGAACATAAAATGTTTTTGCAGCTAAAAATATTTCAATAAATATTAGTAAGTTAAATGTGCTGCAGAGTTATAATTGCTATGAAGTAAAGTTTACAGAATGCAATCACAACCTAGAGGACTGTTTCTTGGGTGTATTCAAAATATCAGAGCCATATAACTGCTTTTCTTCAAAACTGACAAGTCAGATATTCAAAGTAGTGCCTGCAAATGTTTTAAGAACAAAAGCACAGGACACCCAAATAGTGAATAATTGATCATGGTTTGAGACAACCAAGATCCCTCTGAGCAAGTGCATTGGGTATTTATAGATTAGTGGATTCAAATCTTATCCACCTGTTTGGCTCACATTAATAGGGAGCAATTTCTCCCACCTGAGCACTCCTTTAAATCTTTCTGAACTTTTCACTTAAAAATTGACCTTGCCTTGACTGTTATTTTGCTCTATCAAGGGCAAGCAATTCCTAGGTGCCAAGCACTGTTCTAAGTGCTCACATATTTTACCAATTCCATGTATAAACAACTTCAATCTATTGACTCCATTATTTTAATTTTACATTTATTTAACTTTCTGAGTGTTCACATCATGTGTCCTCAGAGAGACTATAAGGCCCACAACGCACACAGTAATGTATTTGTTTGTTTGTTTGTTTGATGTGTCTGAAAATGGAGTTTATGTTTATGTGTAGGGTATTTTTTTCCAGGTAAGACTGCAGCTGATTAACAGTAAGGAATGGCATCCATCATTGGTTGAGCCTTACTCTGTGCCAGGCCTTGGGCTAATGGCTTTGTACACTTAGTATAATTTAATCTCGTAACAATCCAATAAATAGATGTTATTATTCCCATTTAACAAATGAGGAAACTGAGCCTCAGAAAAGTGAAGTCACTTGCTCAAGATTATACAACTAGTAACTGGCTGACTTGGAAGGCCCAAGCTCTACACTTCCCCCAATAATCATCAGTATCCCCTGTTCTTAAAATAACCATGTGCTTTCACTAAATCACATTGCCTTCCAGCATCTTACAATCCTTTCAGCTGGGATTTTTCCCCCCATTGATATCTAATCTAACTCTCTCCTGCTCCTATTTAAGATAATTCCCTCATGTCCTGTCCTTAGTAGACAAGAACTGATGTTTAAAACACATGAGTAATATCCCTTTAGATATTTGAAGATGGCTATTAAATTCTCCTTAACCTTCTTTTCTTCATGATATGTTATTAGTAACCCCAATTCCTTTTGCCTTTTCTCGCAGGGACTCTTTCTAAAGCATTCCACCCCCTGAACCATGCTCCTAGAAAGCACTTTCAGGTTTTCCATATCTCAATTCATTATCGTCACCTTCAAAGAGCATTTACTAAGCACCCACATGTGCATGTGAACTGTGCTAGAATTTATACAAGGCAGGAAAGCAGATGTTGCCCTGGTTATAAGAGTATATCTGGATCTCTAAACACAGGTTGAGTATCCCTTATCTGAAATGCTCAGGACCAGAGGTGTTTCAGATTTCAATTTTTTTTTTCAGATTTTGGAATATTTGCAATGGTTCAGCATCCCTAATCCAAAAATCTGAAATCCGAAATGCTGCAATGAACATTTCCTTTGAGCATCACATCAGCACTCAAAAAGTTTCAGATTTTAGAGCCTTTCGGATTTTGTATTTTTGGGTTAGGCATATTCAACCTATAATGTTCTTTTAAATCCTTCCTGTGACTCCACTATTTTCCCACCTCAACTGGGACAGTTTACTAAACTAGAAGTAACCTAAAGTGGGGACGTATCTCAGTCATCACAGCATCCCTGATGACTGGCATAGTGGGAGCACATAGTAGATGTTCAAATAAATATTTATACTATAGGGAATGAGGATTATCAGTTGATAATATGTCCCAAGCTAACGCACTCCACACTTGTTGGATAATCTTAGAATAATTATCTCTGTATCCACGGTCCGGAACAATTGTAATATGAGTTCAGTAAATATTTCCTGAATGAAAATTACATGCAGTAAGTGCCCGTGGAAAGAATGTGCGAATATTGTCACCCAAATGACCTTGGGCAAAACCAGTGCCTATGACAATGATGAACAAATGCTAGCTCAGAAGTAAAATAAAGGCCAGGTGAGGTGGCTCACACCTGTAATCTCAGCACCCTGGGAGGCTGAGGTGGGAGGATCACTTGAGGCCAGGGGTTTGAGAGCAGCCGGAACAACAAAGGGAGACCCCATTCTACAAAAAAAAAAAAAAAAATAGCCCACCCACCTGTAATCTCAGCTACTCAGGAGGCTGAGGCAGGAAGATGGCTTGAGCCCCAGAATTTGAGGTTGCAGTGAGCTGTGATGACACCACTGCACACTAGCCTGGGCAACAGAGTAAGACTTTGTCTTTAAAAAAAAAAAAATTTGTAAAACAAAACAAACAAAACAACAAGTAGCCTGAAAGCTGAAACCACACAGTCTTGGCCTGCTCGGGGCTTTTCTGCTTCTCTTGAAAAATTGGAGGGATGTGGCAACATTAGGCCTACAGCCTACCTGTCAACGATTAGGCCGCCCTCCTGCTGGGTAGTAGATGTGATGAAGGCCAGGTGGCAGCCACCATTCATCATGACACTTGTGCTGTGTCTTGTCTTATACCTGGCCTGCTTTACTCATTTGACCTGTCTGGCATTGTAGGTACTTGAGTTTGAGTCCCCGGTCTGGCTTTAGGAAACAGCCTAAGAACTCATTTCTGCTTTTACACAGCAGAGGTATTGTAGGGGAAAGGGGATACTTAAGGGCAAGTCTCAAAACCTGCTTCACCTGGGAGAACCTGTTCTTCCCAAGCACAAGTACAATGTCTTACATAATCTGGAGGCAAGCTGGAGAGAGAAGCTCTGGAAAATTAAGGGGGTACTGGGGCTGTCAATTATTCACTGTTGTATTTCCTAGCTCTTTGCCAAAATCTCAGCCCAAAATGTTGCTTTGACTGGAATAAATTAATTCTAACTTCAATTCATCTGTGATGTTGGTGGGCAGAGTCACAAAACTCCTCTGTGCCTTGGTTTCCCCACTTATAGAGTGGAAATGATAATATCTACTTGGGCAGGATCATATGATATCATTTTGTGAATTATAAAATGTTACATATATGTAAGCTGCAAAAGATGAAAAATCTGCCTCTCAAAGATGTCTAGATTTTCACATTCTTTTCCAAAAAGTAAAAATGTTTCTGAAGTACACATTTTTCCTTCAGATTCAACAATAGCAATTTTGAATTAAATTCTATTCATTTTGATTTAAAAATGTAATCCTTAGATATTTTTTTCCTGAATTGGCACTCCTGGAACAATTAATTTGCTCACCACAAGTGCACACCTATTGCCAAGATCTTGGTTTCATATACCATTCTCCAATAAAAGGAACAAGGGCTCCTTGGAGAAATGGCCAACTGAAGGACAGGGTAGGAAATATACATGATGAGCATCTTGTAGCTCCACAAAATAAGAAAGTGCTTAAAACAAAAAACCAAACAAAAACAAAACCTACATTGGTGGGAGTATGTCAAAGGGACATAAGAGCTAACTACAAGCTCTCTCAGTGGCCAAAGCTGAAGCAATTTGAGCAAGAAAATAAATAAAGTAGTATTGGATTATAACTCAAAGTATAAAATAAAATATCCATGAGTCCATACTGATATAAATGATTGAATAAATTAAATAAATGTGGGAGAAGAGACAAATCTCTTGTGAAAGAGAATTTCAAACAATTTATGTAGACATCATACTTTGCCCTCCAGGAAGAGAACATAAATCCGTACTCCTTAAGTGTAGAACTACAACTATGAATAGTGACTTCCTTCCAATATATACAAAATGAAAAGGAGGAAAAGGTAACTTTACAGCGAAGGAACCTGACAAACACTACCTCATCCAGGTGATCAGGGTCAAAATCAACCGTGATAAGTCATGTCGATAGTGTATATTCGTGATGTGATGAAAATGGCACTTTGCCTCTGTGGTCTTCCTCCCCCAAACCCATAACCCCAGTCTCATCATGAGAAAAACATCAGACAAATCCCAATTGAAGGGCATTGACCAGAACTCCTCAAATTGTCAAGGTCCGCAAGGACACAGAAAGTCTGAGAAACTGTCACGGTTCAGAGGAGCCTAAGGACACACAATGACTAAATGTAATGTGGTCTCCTGGGTGGGACCCTGGAACAGAGAAAGATATTAAGTAAAATCACGGAAATCTGAATAAACTATGGACTTTAGTTAATAAATTTAATCATTTATTCATAAACTAAACTGAACTTCAGTTGGTTCATTAATTGTAACAAACGTTAAGATGTTAATAATAGGGGAAACTGGGTGAAAGGCATAGGGGAACTTTCTGTACTATTTTCTCAATTTTTCTGTAAGTCTAAAACTGTTCTAAAAATAGATTCTATTAAAAATTATTTTAGGCCGGGCGCGGTGGCTCACGCCTGTAATCCTAGCACTCTGGGAGGCCGAGGCAGGCGGATTGTTTGAGCTCAGGAGTTCGAGACCAGCCTGAGCAAGAGCGAGACCCCGTCTCTACTAAAACTAGAAAGAAATTAGTCGGACAGCTAAAATTATATATAGAAAAAAATTAGCCGGGCATGGTGGTGCATGCCTATAGTCCCAGCTACTCAAGAGGCTGAGACAGTAGGATTGCTTGACCCCAGGAGTTTGAGGTTGCTGTGAGCTAGGCTGATGCCACGGCACTCTAGCCCGGGCAAAAGAGTGAGACTCTGTCTCAAAAAAAAAAAAAAAATTATTTTAAAAATGATTCACCATTAACTTAACTTCTCCTGCCATTGAAAACTGAGGTAGATCTCTGGAAAGTTACACAAAGGAATATAAAACATATATTACAAGATGATATAAAAGTAATGACAGCATTTAGGTTTTTAAAAATACACAAACCAAAATTACACAGACACATGCAAACACACATGTATGTGTAGACACACATCTATACATACACACTCTATAAATGCTTTGGCAAAGGCCTGCAGACATTAACAAATGACTCTAGAGATTATCCCCAGGGAGGAATTGGCGATATGCAGGTATGCTCAAGAAGAACTTGGACTTTATCCATATTTTTTGAAAACTATTTCAAAGGGAACATAGCCAATATTACCTGTGTAATCAGCAAATAAATAAGAAAATGAACAAATTCTTTTTTAAATTTCAGAATATTACAGGGGTACAAATGTTTAGGTTACATACATTGCCTTTGTCTCGCCCAAGTCAGAGCTACAAGTGTGTCCATCCCCCAGATGGTGCGCAACGCACCCATTAAGTGTGTATATACCCAGCCCCTCCTCGCCCCTCCCACCTGTCCAACACCCGATGAATTTTAGTACCGTATGTGCACATGAGTGTTGATCGATTAATACCAATTTGATGGTGACTACATGGTGGTGCTTGTTTTTCCATTCTTGTGATACTTCACTTAGTAGAATGGGCTCCAGCTTCATCCAGGATAATACAAAAGGTGCTTGATCCCCATTGTTTTTTGTGGCTGAGTAGTACTCCATGGTATACATATACCACATTTTATTAATCCACTCATGTATTGATGGGCACTTGGGTTGTTTCCATATCTTTCCAACTGTGAATTTTGCTGCTACAAACATTCTAGTGCAGATGTCTTTTTTATAGAATGTCTTTTTTTCCTTTGGGTAGATGCCCAGTAATGGGATTGCTGGATCAAATGGTAGTTCTACTTTTAGTTCTTTGAGGTATTTCCATACTACTTTCCACAGAGGTTGTACTAGTTTGCAGTCCCACCAGCAGTGTATGAGTGTTCCTATCTCTCCGCATCCACACCAACATTTGTTGTTTTGGGACTTTTTGATAAAAGCCATTCTCACTGGAGTTAAGTGATATCTCATTGTGGTTTTGATTTGCATGTCCCTGATAACTAGAGATATTGAGCATTTTTTCATGTTTTTTGGCCATTAGTCTGTCTTCTTTTGAAAAGTTAACTTTTAAAATGAAAATCTGCTAACGTCTATCAGTCACAGAGCATTAACTGTAACAAATGTATCCCTCCTACATGGATTGCAGACTTTGTGCCTTGGGCTCCAGGGCCAGCAGTATAGCCAGTTCCCTTCCCTAGCTTGGATCTCAGATGGTCATGCCTCTGTCATTCCTCTTGTTTTTTGAGACAGAGTCCTGCTTTGTTGCTCTGGGTAGAATGCAGTGGCATCATCATAGCTCACTGCAACCTCAAACTCCTGGGCTCAAGATATCCTCCTGCCTCAGTCTCCCAAGCAGGTGGGACTAATGGTGCGCACCACCATGCCTGGCTAATTTTTCTATTTTTTTTGTAGAGATGCGGTCTTGCTTTTGCTCAGGCTGGTCTCAAACTCCTCAGCTCAGGTGATCCTCCCATCCCAAAGTGCTAGGATTATAGGTGTAAGTCACTGAGCCTGGCCTCTGTCCTTCCTCTTTTACCTTTGTCCTAAAGATACCAGGATGCTTTTGGTGGTTGATGCAGAGGACAAGATGCGAAAGCTTCACCTAGGATCAAGCAAAAATGTGCAAATGATTAACCCAGGTCTTTATATTTACCTTCCCCTACTTTCTCAGCTCAAGTTTCTGACCCAGGAATGGTATTAAATAATAATAATGTTGACCAATGCTTATTTATTCAACAACTAACTTTAATGAGCACTTGACCAGGCAGTGTGTCTACATGCTAGGGATAGAATCAGCGAACAAAACAGACGAAAGACCCTCCTCTCAAGGAGTTTCCATTCTAATGGAGGAAGAATGACAATATTGAAAATGTTTATAAGTAATTGCTAAAATAAGTGAGTGATAGGAGCTATGGAGAAAATAAACAGGGGATGGGGACAAGAAGTGCTGGGTGAGTTACAATTTTAAGCAGTGAGGATGGTCAGAGGTGGCTCACTGGTAACATCTGAGCAGAAATGTAGTTATTTGAAGAACGATAAGCTGGTAGTGAAGTACTTTATAAATATGATCTCTTTGAATCCTTACAGTTGCCCTATGAGGTAAGTATTCTAATTTTACGGTATTCTCGTA
>RJWJ010015899.1:0-14596 GCA_004363605.1 Indri indri
GAGTTTTTGACATAAACAAGGAGTTTGCAAAAGAGAAAGAGTCAACAGTCCCAGAGAACTAGGGTTGTTGTTGTGGGCTATTCTGTTATTCCTTGCTGCTATTGACATGTTATGCTATTTATGGCCCCTTAACCTCTTTATGCACCACTCATCATTAAGTCTCTTGATATTTTTCTCTAGAATTACTTTCCTATTCAATTGCCTCATTAACCATTAAATCTCAGTTTATGTTTTGCTTCCATAAGGAAACTTTTGACACCTTTGACTAGATTGTTGCAGAATGAAAAGGGGAAGTCTTCCCCAAATGACTGACCCAGAGATCAGGTGAGGGAGAAGACGAGCGTTTATTCACTGGTGAGGCTCAGAGGACAGGGTCCAAATTCTTAGCCCCGAACAAAGAGCTTAACAGCCTTTTATGCATTTTTAGGAAGGGTGAGGGGCACAGTTAAAATGTATTATATCTATTCTTAGTGGGGGCAGGGTCCTGAGCAGGCATGCATGTTTGGCCTTGAGTTCTTACCTTTTTGGTGCCGTCCTGCACTCTGCAAGTACATAAGTTATAGAAGTCATAAAGCAAGTTAGCAGTTTTACAATCTAGATCCGTTAGCAACTTTTACAACATTACACCTGTTGTCCCTGGTTCAGAGTTCCCACAGAATTTCTTCCTGTTTCACAGGGGCCAGGGACCGCTACCACAAGATAAACTTTATTTGTTATTTCTGTGGTATTTTTTCATTTCCTCATATTCATCACACCTCTGATTATTGGTAATATAATGATTTTATCCACTTGCAAACCCCATGAGGGCAAATACTATGTGGGTCTCTTTCCTTACTCTATCACTAATGACCACATGGATGGTTGAACATCAAGAAATATTCAATTGAATTAAAATTAGATTAAAATGTATTGGCTTAAAACATAGCTATGTTACATAGCTACGTAAACAAAAAAACTTGTTCTGATGGTTGCTTAATAAAGGTATAAACTGATATCTATAAGCTACTTATGGAAAGAAAAATTGCTATTCTCTCAAACAATGCCTGCTATCTGCTAAATATTATTGTTTATCATATTCATGGACCAAGAGGAAAAAGCAAATAATAGAAACAGGCAGGAAAATGATTCTTCAGAATATAACTAAAATGATAAGAGAATAAACATATATAGGAGATGGGAGTAAAAAATGGAAGAATAAAAATAAGCTTATTTTAGTTTTTGTTTTTGTTTTTTTCCCCTCAAATCTAATCCATAAGGTGATATGGCTGATCAGGGTCTAGAATCCAGAATCTATAAAGAACTCTTACAACTCACAACAAAAAGACAAAAATACTAATCAATAGGCGAACGACATTGCATTTCTCCAAAGAAGATATGCAGATGACTAACAAGCATGTGAAAATGCTAAACATCATTAGTAATTAAGGAAATGCAATCTATACCACAGTGAGATACCATGTCACACCCACTAGGATAACTATAATTTAAAAAATAAATAAATAAACAACAAAAAAAGACAGAAAATAAGAAATTTTGTTGAAAAAGATGTGGAGTAATTGGAACCTTAATACGTCATTGGTGAGATTGTAAAGTAATGCAGCCACTCTAGAAAATAGCTTGCTGGTTTCTCAATAAATGAAACATAGAATTACCGTATGACCCAGCAATTGTCCTTCTAGGAGATTACTTTTAAAATTGCAAACTTTGTGGTATATACTTATACAATAATGTCCATAGCTGCACTATGTACAACAGCCAAAATGTATAAACAACCCAACTACCATCAACTGATAAATGGATAAATAAAATGTAGCATATCTATATAATAGAATATTATTCAGCCATAAAAAGGAGTAAAGCATTGACACCTGCTACAACATGATGGACCTTGAAAATGTTATGCTAAGTAAAAGAATCTAAAGTTCAAATGTCACATATTGTATAATTGTATAATATATTATATAATATATATAAAATATCCAGAATAGGTATAGTCATAAAGACAGAAACCAGACTAGTGTTTGTCTGGGGATAGAGATAGATGCAAATGGGTAATGGCTACTTAGTGGGCATGGGGTTTCATTTGGCATGATGAAAATGTTCAGGAACTAAAACTATAGTAATTTCAGAGTCCCTCTCCAAAGAAAAAATACAATAAGAGTTTCTGTCATTGTAGTAGTCCAATTCTTCATTTCTCAGAATTGCTATGTTTAAACTGTATGTTCCCTATTATACAGACTATATTATTTTTAGCATTTTTTCTATGAATAATATGATCTTCTATCACCTAGCATCTTAATTTTCTATTTTTAATTTATCAGAAAAATTATTAACTCCATTTATTCATTGCTCTTATTTAATTTTAAGCTATTCTAATTTAATGATAAATTACTTTCTTAACCTGTGGTATGTGTAATTTACTTTCTTAAATATAATCCATGAATTCTCATCATAATTCCTCATATATTGAGTTATATTTAAAAATGGGTTATTGAGATCAATTATAAGTTTTAAATACTAGGTAATGTTATTCATCAGTTTTAAAACTGAATAGTAACACAGTCGTAATTAATGTTCTATTTCATAGGCACTCAGAGGGGTAAATGAAGAAAAACAGACATTTTTTATGAAGTCTAGCTATATTATTTATGTGGATAAAGGCATAGGCTATTCAAGAAACCAGTCACAGATGCAGACTATAATAAATATTCTTTAATATTAACATGCTGTGCTCCATTTCTTTGAGATGTATTCACTTACCACATCAATTAATGTGTTTGCTGCCTTTTTAACATACTTAGATATATGGTATTATCAACCTTGAAGAGCACTCAGTAAACAACTTAATCTACCTTTTCAAATTCAATATAACTACAATTTCGTTAAAGCATTGTTTTGTTATTATGTATGGTATAATCAAGAAATAATTTATCATCAATGTGAGGTGTGATCCTAAACTACTATATAGTGGTATTCCTCTCTTTCTTGAAGGAATATGTGATTGAGGTGGCTGGGAAAGCATATTTTTTTTATTGGCACAACAGTTTTGTGATCTGTATGGACTCATGTAGAACAGAAAAGTTTACCCCTATCAATACTTATTTGTTTTTTCATTTTTAAAATGAAATTTAGATTTGTTAAAGGTGTGAGATAGCATAAGGATTGCTTCTTTTTTCACTCTGAGCTACTGGAAATAATCTCTATATACATATATATTACTCCTTCTATATAGAGTGAGTACTTAGCTATTTAACCTAGTATTTTAAGATTGCTGTCCTAATAGTCAATTATTCAACCAACTGTTTTATGGATTAAAAGATTGAAAATAACAAATCCCACTTTTAAACAAGGTTTCCACCTGGTATACATTCGAACATAAATACTCGGGAAACTTATGGTTCCTATAGTTCCTGGAAATATAATTCAAGTGAACTTATGTAAAAATAATGAATACAATTTAAAAACTGATTTATTTTAATATATTGTGGGGGTTAGGGTTTGATAGTATTGTTTTCAAGCAAAACTGGATCCAAGGCTTGAATGTGATTATCCCAACTATCTCAGCTGTTCCCTATTCCAGCTCCTTTTTTTTAAACATTGCACTTCATCTTTTAACACATCAGAGACTTTTTGTAAGATGAAAACAACCAGACTAGTAAACAGAAACCAGATTCATGGTCTTTTGGTATCATAACAAAGTCCTGAGGGTTTTTCTTACTAATCTTAGCAAAGCATTCTTTTGGAAAGAGTTGTTTACTATTTTTTGTTTCTTTACTCTCAATGCTAGTTGATAGTGTAGTTGAGATGGAGCTGGCTGGCTGAGATCTGATTTTGGAAGAAGAAGTAAAGGGAAAAATTGACCAAAAAATAAACAGCCCTGTAGAAAAACAATTATATTACATGAATATATACATACATACCCATGAATACACATTTAGTTCAAAAATTTATTGTCTGTTTCTCACTTACATGAAGTTAGTTTATACTCAAAAGGTTCTAAAAAATCGTGAATATGGATTATAGTTTCATGAACTTGTACATTCCCTATGAAAAATTATGTACCTTTTGCTGAGGTTTAGGAATCATTTTTTAAATAATTATTCCTTAGTGTGGGACTACACAAACACTATTGATAGTGACCAAGATACTCATTTCATCTTAGTACATAGATCAGCCCTTTAAACAATTCTTTAAAATGGTAGAACTTTGGAACTAGAATTTAAATCATTTAACCCACACTAATTCAGTTACAGATTAAAAAACCGATTTGGGGTTATGTTAAATAATTTGCACAAAATCACATAAGAGATTATAAGCAATGACAGAACTAAATTCTTCTTATTTTCCTTATTTAGAAAGCTGCCATAAGATTTGAAAGTGCAGAAATTGTAGAATTTACCCAATCAAGGAAGCAATACTGGTTAAAGAACCAGGAATAGACCTTATCTAAATTTATGTATTTTAGCTGTGAACAAACTTAGGTTGCTGCTCTGTCAGCTGTTGTCTCCCTGTCTGTAACAAGCTCCTCTGTGTTCCTCTCTATTGCTGGGAAGATCTGCCAAAGAAAAAGCCCATCATTTAAAGGTAAGAAAAATTATCCAATTGGTCAAAGAAAGCATGTAAATATTACAGGTTATAAGACCAAGAGCCAATAGCATTGATGTGACTCACAGATGTGAAAAATAACATCTCTGCTTTTTTTAAATAATGTTTTTATCAAACAACATGCTTTCCAAGAAGAATTTTCGAGGTGACTAGCAAAAAGGTAACTATTTAATTGTTCACTTACTGCTACACTGTTTCTGATTCTAACCTCAGCCATGAAGATATTTAGAAATTTTGAGGAAAAAATGAAAGACAGTATTTTATCTCTTCTAGATAGATAAAAACAACTGATAAAACATAATTCCCATGATTTTTCTTACCTATCATATTTTTTAACATGGGCTTAAGATGGCTGACTAAAGACATCTGGCACTTGCCTCTTCTACAAATAAGACCCAAAATAACAAGAAGATAATCACACTTCAAATAGATCATCTAAGAGATTAACACTGGAATTAAACAGAAGAACTACCTCAAGCAAGGAAGGAGAGGAAAGTGATGCAGCCTGGTTGGCCAGGATCTGCTGGGAGCCTAAAGAGCCTCCTCAATGTAGGGAAAGGATAAATGAGAGACCCCAGCAGTCCAAATTCCTCCCTCAGACTCTTGCCATGGGAGAGCCTCTCAGCTCTTACAGTTCCTGAGACTAACAGAGGAGGCTACCTGGAGACTGTGTGAGGGCATTTGCTCCAAAGAGTTTATACTGACTACCACATACCCTCTGAGTCCTAAGCAGCTACAGTGAGGTGCCATTTTGAGAGCCCAGCCCCTACACTGCACCCTGCCCTGCGGCCCAACAGTCCCTGTATCTCCATATCCCTGGATCTTCACCGACATCCCACTTGCAGTCACTGCCACAGCTGTCTGCTGCCACCAAGGCCAAAGTGGAAGCCATTGTCAGTGACCCCACCATCCCCAGCAGTAGAGCCACCATGCACTTTTCTGTGTACCAAGCATCTGCCTCTGTGGGCTGGAGCTACTGGGGCCAAAGTATGAACATATAACATGCTCCCCAGCTACCTGCTTATGACTGCTGCCACTGAAAGCAACCTTGTGCTCCCCAGTAACAGGGCCACAGCCAGTCTCTGCTGCCCCCACCTCAGCATTTCACTAGGTGGCCTGATTATCACTGCACCCCTGTCTATCACAGACAGTACCTGCATGCACCACTGTGGGACCTGAGGCCAGGTCGATCCGACATGGCTCTATCCCACCCAGTGCCTAAGCATGATGTCTGAGAGCCTGGGAATTGCCCTGCTCAGTCCACCACTGTTAGCACCTGAGCCCTCCTTTCAAGGACCTGAGGATGGCCCCTCTCAACCTACCACTACCATCACTGCCTGCATGTGCCACCTGCAGGCCAGGGGACTCCCACCCAGACTATCACAGTCAATGTTAACAGTAATACAGACTACTTGGGAGTCATAAGGTTGTCCCACCACTGCTAGTACCATTGCCAATGCCATACTCACTTCCCAGAAGCCTGAAAACCTACCCATCTTGATGGCTGACTGCTGCCACTAACAGCACCTGAGAAAGCCAGCCTGGAGATACAAGAATTGGCCTGCCTGGACCCATTAACACCTATGCCAGCATACACTATACTGGGGCCCAGAGACAAGTACACTCAGCCAATCACTGCCACTATTGGGGCCCAAGGAATGGTTGACTTGGCATCCCCATCCCCAGAAAAACTTCACCACAGCCTCCACTAACAACCACATCCTAAGCCACTGAGGAAATCACCAACACCACTGACACTGTTTATAGTCAAAGAAATCATGTGGAGACTACACTGCTGTATATACCCAGAATCAAAAGCAAAGTACTGTACCCAACCAACACTATAGATACAATGTTAGGAAAAAGTTTCCCATGTAAGAGCAAATTTAAAAATTTGGAAAGAGTGACTATTACCCCAAATATGCAGAAATCAACTTAAGGAGACAAGACACATGAAAAAGCATGAAAATATGACACCTCCAAAGGAACATGATAATTCTCCAACAATGGATTCCAATGCAAAAGAAATTATGAAACCTTGGAAAAAGAATTCGAAATATTGATATTAAAGGAGCTCAATGAGATATAAGAAAATATAGATAAATAAATTGGAAAACAATTCAGTATATCAATGAGAAATTTACCAAAGAGATAGATATCATAGAAAGAAACCAAACAGAAATTCTGGAACTTAAGAATTAATTGAATTAAATATAAAATACGATCAAAAGCTTTAATAATAGACCAGATCAAGCAGAACAAAGAATTTCAGAACATAAAGACAGGTCCTTTGAAATAAACTAGTCAGGCAAAAATAAATAAAGCCTATATGATATGTGGGATACCACAAAGTGACCAAATAATTAGTTAAGCTTTTTAAAAACAATTAATTTGAATTCTTCATCAGGAAGTTTATGAATTTCCATTCATTTAGGGTCTGTTACTTCTTTATTTTGTTCCTTTGCTAATGCCATGTTTCCCCAATTGTTCTTGATGCTTGAGGCCATGCATTGGTATCTGCATATTTGAAGAAGTAGAGCCTTATTCTAGTCTTTGTAGACTGGCTTTGTCTGAAAAAGCCCTTCCCCATTTATCCTGTCCAGAGATTCTGGGTAGCTTGTTGGCATGGTCAAAGGCTGGCTTGGTGGCTCAGTCAGTAGGTAGATGAGCCTGGTGGTGCCTAGGTTACCATGATTGGATGTGGAGCTTGCATTCACTGGGATGTACCAAGAGCCTCAGTCCATGAGGCGAGGCTAGCCTGGAAACTTGTACCCATGGGAGTTTGCCTGAAGCCAGAGTCCACAGAAGTTGACCTGGTATGCCTTGAGTCTGAGTCTAAAAGGGCAGCCTAGGCACCAGTATTGATCTGGCACCTGGGACCACTAGGATTGGCCTTAAATCTGAGGCCATAAGACTGACCCAGCATGTCCATGTCCATGGGGCTGACCTGTTGCTATGTTGTATGTAATTTGGGTCCATGGGGGTAGGCCTCGGAGCTGGGTCCACAGGTACTGGCCTATAGCCTGGGTCTGCAGGAGTGGTCCTAGAGCCTCAGTTTGTGAAGGCTAGCTTGCCACCAAGGTCTTGGGCTGGGCATGGACTCAGAGTCTGCTAGAACTGTGGGGACCAGTCTAGAGCTTGGGGTTAGGCTGGTGCTAGGGCAGCATAGAGCCTGGGTCTGTAGGTTCCAGTCTGAAGTCTAGGACTGTGTGTGCTGGCCTGGTGCCCAGAGCCATATGGCTTTGCCTGGAGACTGGGACCATGAGGGAAGGCCTGAAGCTTGGGTCCATGAGAGACTTCTTGGAGGCTATATGTGCAGGTGCTGGCCTGGTTCCTGTGACTACTGGGGCTTTTCCAAAACCTGGGTCTGTAGGGACCAGCCTGGGATTGGGGTCTACTGGAATGGGCCTGGACCATGGAACTGCTGTAGGCATGGGTTTCTGGGTCCAGCCAAGAGGGTGGGGATGCACAGACTGTCCAAGTACTGGGCAAGCCTAAAACCTGTGTCCACAAATGAAGGCTTGGCCCCTGAGGCCAGGGTACCAACCTGGGGCTGGGAGAGGCCTGAAGCCTAGAAGTTTTGTCTGCTGACTTGGCTCTGGGCTGGTCTACAATTTGGGGTGGGCATGGGGCCTGGAGCTGCAGGGGCCTGCCTAGAGTCTAAGACCATGGATACTGGCATGATGACCAGAGCTGTGGTGGCCAGCTTGGTGCCAGGGTGGGCCTGAAGCTCAGGGCCTTGGTGAGCATTCCAATGCTGGAAAAAAAAACAAAAACAAAAACAAAAACAAACAAACAAACAAAACCTACTTCTGAAATGTCACTTAATCTATATTCTTTGTATATGGATCCATTGTGAAAATGGATTAAAATTATGAAAGGACATTTAAATGCAAAATAAGGAATTTTCATTCCTGCATTTTAACCATTAAAAATGGAACTCTAATGGGATGCTAGAAAATGTCCAAGAAATACTTATAAAATATAATAAGCATGCCAAATTACAGACACATTGAGTTGTTTACTGATATGGTTTGGATCTTTGGCTCCTCCAAATCTCATGTTGAAATTTGATCCCCAGTGTTGAATGCAGGGCCTGGTGGGAGATGTTTGGGTCATGAGAATGGGTCTCTAATGAATGGCTTTGTGCCCTCCCTGCAATGATGAATGAGTTCTTGCTTTATTAGTTCACCCGAGAGTTGGCTGTTTAAAAGGACCTGGCACCACCTCCCCCCACCCCGGCTTGCTCCCCCTCTTGCCATGTGATACACCTGCTGCTCCTTTGTCTTCCACCTTGATTGTAAGCCCTCTGAAGCTCTCACCAGAGCAGATGCTGGTGCTGTGCTTGTACAATCTGCAGAACCATGAGCCAAAAATCCTCTTTTCTTTATAAATTACCCAGCTTCAGATATTCCTTTATAGTAATGCAAAATGGACTGACACATTAACATTTAAGAATTCCAATTTTTTTTGGCCAAGTCAATGAAATAGAAAATATGATAACTGAGTATATACTGAGTATATAAAACAAACAAACAATAAAAAAAAACCTAGGAGCTTATTGAATTTAAAGGTTGATAGGACAATTTTAGTGAAATCTAAAGAATAAAACATTATTTTAAATGTACCAGAACTTTAAAATTTCTAAGAGAAATAATCTAGAAAAATTTCTCAGACAAATTTATTGATCCAACAGCATATACTGAAAATTATAATGAAATTAGGAAATCCAAGCATCAAACAATGTTCCATTTTCTCATTCTTCTATCAGCACTCTGACTCATGGAAGATTTAGTAACCAGGAATATTGAGTCATTCCATTTTTGTCAGAATGGGTGCTGTACTTTTCTCTATTAGTTGTGTATGTTGAAACTCAAAAACTGATAGAAGTGTGTTTGAAGTATACAATGAAGCACTCCAATGAAGATAAGTATAGCTTGACACAGATTGTTAGAAATTTTGATGCTGGAGGTAATCATCACATGAAAATGTTACATTTAGTATTGTTAAAGAAATCTTCAATTAATTGGAGTGACCAAGCTGATCAATTTACTTTATTTTTACTTGAAGGAGTTTCTCAAGTTTGAAATAAGAAAAGTAGAAAGCAACAAACTTCAGAATCATGTAGGGGGAAATAGGTCATGTATGCTTTTGATTCTAAAATTGGTTCACTATTATTTTCAACACTTGACTACCTTTTCCTTGTTCCAGCATTTCTCAGCCTATATTCTCTTTAAGGCAGTTTATGTCTTCAACTATCTCATCTAAATGTCTTCCCTTTATGATCCAATCTCATTCTTGACTTCAGACACTAACTTATTCCTTTTCCTGTGATTCTTTTTAAACTTGCAAGCTGGAGTGAGCTTTGATATCTCTCACCTCTTAATCTTCAAAACCCAACTATAAGAAAATCTCAGGGTATCCATGCATTCATTGTCTTTGAAACAAACATCTTCCATTTGATTTCCACTCTTCCAGTTTAGGGAACTGTTAATGCTTGCCCCATAAACATCTGAAACAACATGCTATGTAGCATGCTTGCTTTCAGTTTCCTCCATCATATGCAGGAAAGCTGGCCAATCTTTATTATATTAGCACTACAAATATTACTACCTACTAACCAAGTTCCGCTGTCTGCATCTTCCTTTATATAATCATCTGAATAAATATAGCATTTTTTGCAGTCCCAACAAAACCCACTTTGCCAAATGTACTTCCTGCATCCTGCACACAGTTTATGTTTCAAACGCACATAATTTCTTTAACTTACCTTGAACTTTTCTATACTCATGCCAAAGCTATTTTATCCACATGGAGTTGTCTTACCTAATTCTTGAGATTGTGTATCTTCTAGTTATAGATTAAATATCATCTCAATCATGATGCTTTTCAAAATCTTATGTCAGAATAAATCTTCCTTACTCTACAATTATCACTTATTTGCACCACATATATAAAGTATTTGTAAGATGTCAGCTTCTCCCTTCAATCATGAATTACTTAAAGACAATGGTCTTGCTCATTCATTTTTGAGTCTCTATTCCCTTCTGGTTTGGTAAAGAGAGCACGACATGTATTAAATAAATAAATGTTGTGTTAGTTGAAATGAACATAAGTTAACATTAGTTATTTAGGACTGATGTCAACAACTCAAGAAGAAGCACAAATAATTTTCTATTAACTCTCATCAAAGTTTCTACTAACTCTCATCATAATATTCTACTTTTTTACAAAAATATTAGGTTTTTTAAAAAAATACATTATAAAAAATGGGAAATGCATATAGGTAAAAAAGGCCCAATTTTTATAATTCTAGTATTACTAATTAACTATAATTTGTCCTTTTAAAAAATTCTTTAGACTTTTCTTTGTCTATGTAGACATGTACATTTAAAAATAATTTAGACTATATAATTAATATTTTCCTTAGCTGTTTTAATAGCTACTTTTGTATTCCCCTGAAAAACTATTGAAATTTGTGGAACCAATTGTCTCTATTTGGGCATTAAGGTGATTTGCATTTTTAAGAGTCTTTTTTATAATTTGGGTCACCATAGAATTTATAGTACAGACTGGTAAACTTTTGAAAATAAAGATGATTTATATTCACTCTAATTATAAACAATATTATAATGAATAACATCACAAACCTACTCTTAAGGTAAATCACAGTTATTTTTATTGTGACTTCCTAGAGTTTGAATTGCTGTAACGGATTATAAATATTTCTAAAGTTTTCAACTGTTCTTAACATACAAGATCATATTGATTGGGTATGATTTAATACATGATATTTACACATATTATTTATTTATATGATATGCTTCATATATAATCCATCTACAAAGTTGACATACATTTTGAGTCAGGTTAGAATGGCTCATTTTTAAAAAAAAATTGGTTGATTTACCTTTTAAGTTGTTCTTTATTTTATTTTTTCTAAGAATATGAGTCAGGAAGTCATCTGCCTTCTGACAAACAAGAATAGAACATAAAATGTCAATTTTGTGAATATGAATGAATACCAAGCTGTCACCTAAAGGACAATTGAATTATTATCAGAAATTATTTTTAGATAGTATGAAATTAATGGGTTGTTTTCTGACCAAAAGAACTTAACATAATGTTTTAACCTGAGCAAATTAAACAGAGTTATTGATAGTAATATTTTTAAGAATACCATCTAATTAGATACAAATGAATTTATTAAAATTTCTCATCACACCACTTCTAACTAAACTCTAAAGTTTACTCATGCCTTGCTGTCATGGACAGTAAAAACAAACTTGGTATCCTAGGCTGTAGCTTTACCAGAGGTAATCAATCAAAGAATTCAAACAAAATTCTCTGACTTTGATTAAACATAGTTGACATAATTATGCTAAATATACATATCACTTTTGAGAACATATTACAGTATTTTGCTAGTCTTCCTATTTCAAAATAGTACCACATTTTTTCCTATAAATTCAGCATCATAAAGATTAACTTGCTGTTTTCCAATTATCTTACATGAAGCATTTGGAAAATATCACATTTTCTCTATGTGTTGCTCTTTAATCTTTCTAATGTAACCCATAAATCTGTTTAGAGAAATTTTCTCTTATCCTCAGCATATATTTCAGATTGCAACAACCTTAATATTCTTTCTACCATGATTTTGTTATAAGCATAATCAACTAACTTATGATCATCTGTTGTTTACTCAGCTATTTCAGTATTGCACATAATATCAAGATTTTAAATAGAACTGAGATGTTCTTGTGATACAGCAAAGAATAAAAACACTTATTAGAAAGTTCGATTCATACAGTTTCACACTGTAAAACCATTAGACACAAACGCAGGGGGAAACTCTATGACATTGGTATGGGCAAACATATTTGGGGTATAATATCAAAACCACAGGCAACAAAAGCAAAAATAGATAAATGTGATTACTTCAAACTAAAAATCTTCTGCATACCAAAGGAAAAAATCCACACACATTTATTACTTTAAAAATATCTTGACAAATGTCAATAGATAATATATAAGTTAATGAAGATGATATAACTATAGAACACAGATATTATTTGTTGTTTAAAATGTTGAAACATATACATGTGATATTCATCTTATGATTTGATGTTCATTTTCATTGGAATATGAGTTCCAATTTTTAAATAATAAACAAAGGACTCAACAAAAAAAGAAATCTACAGACCAATTACCCTTTTGAATATAGATGCAAAAATTCAATAAAATCCTAATAAATTGAATTCAGTTGCTCATCAAAAAATAATCTTCACAACCAAGTGGGCTTCATCCTAGACATACAAGATGGTTCAACATAAACAAATCTATAAATGTGATTCACCACATAAACAGAAGTAAAAACAAAGACATATGATCCTTTGAATAGACACAGAAAACGCATCCAACAAAATTCAGCACCCTTTTATGATAAGATCACTTAACAAAATAGGCATAAATGAAACTTAATTAAAAATGATAAAAGCAATATATGACAAACCCACAACCAATATCATACTGAATGGGAAAAAATTGAAAGCATTCCCACTTAGAACTGGAACCAGATAAGGTTTCCCTCTGTCAAAACTTCTGTTCACCATAGTGCTGGAAATCCTAGCCAGAGCAATCAGACAAGAGAAGGAAATCAAGGGCATCAAAATGAGGGCAGAAGAGGTCAAACTATTACTGCCGACGATATGATCTTATATCTAGAAAAGCCAAAAAATTCTTCCAGGAGGCTATGGGAGTTGACAAATAAATTGAGCTAAGTCTCAGGTTACAAAATCAATGTACACAAATCCGTAGCATTCATATATGCCAACAACAGTCAAACTGAGAACCAAATCAAAGACTCTATACCATTCACAATTACAACAAATAAAATAAAGTACCTAGGAATATATTTAACTAAGGAAGTGAAAGAACTCTACAGGGAGAACTATGAAACACTGAAGAAGGAAACAGCAGAGGATTTCCCAGGATTTTCAGTCTCTGCTTGCCCTGACTTTTGTCCCTTGCCACAGGTGGCTGTAGCTAGTATATTTGCTTTTAAATGCTTCTGACAAACACAGGCTGGGGAAGCCTCTTCAGTCAGGAGAAACAAAGGTAAGCCTATCCGTGATTCTGTGTTTTCACCTGTCTGGTGCCACCAGACAGGTGAAAACACACAATCATGATGAAACATATAATAAAAACACAATCTCAGTTCATTCAAGTAATTAACTGAGTATTAATTAATTAATTCACAATTAATTCTTTGTTTCTCTTTTCAAATTTTTTTTGTTATTTCAGCATATTATGGGGGTACAAATGTTTAGGTTGCCTACTAAACGTTGCCTTTGCCCCATCTGAGTCAGAGCTTCAAGCCCCAGACGGTGTGTACTGTGCCCATTAGGTGTGTATATACCTATCCCCTCCTCCCACCTCCCATCTGCCTGACACCCGATGAACGTTATTGCTATATGTGCACTTAAGTTTTGATCAGTTAATACCAATTTGGTGGTGAGTACATGTGGTGCTTATTTTTCCATTCTTGGGATACTTCACTTAGTAGAATGGGCTCCAGCTCTATCCAGGATAATACAAGAGGTGCTATATCACCATTGTTTTTGTGGCTGAGTAGAACTCCATGGTGCATAATATATATATATATACACACACATACACACCACATTTTATTAATCCACTCATGTATTGATAGGCAGTTGGGTTGTTTCCACATCTTTGCAACTGTAAATTGTGCTTCTATAAACATTCTAATGCAGATGTCTTTTTTATAGAATGTCTTTTGTTCTTTTGGGTAGATGCCCAGTAATGGGATTGCTGGATCAAATGGTAGATCTACTTGTAGCTCTTTAAGGTATCTCCATATTGCTTCCACAGAGATTGTACTAGTTCGTAGTCCCACCAGCAGTATACAGGTGTTCCCATCTCTCCGCATCCATGCCAACATTGACTTTTTTGGAACTTTTTGATA